>VMDR010017564.1:0-19976 GCA_007922815.1 Macrotus californicus
TCATTTTCAACTTATTTGAATTATTAATGTTTCCAGAAGCTTGCTATTATTTTTAGAAGGAAACATATCAGCAATTCCAGAGGGGTAAGGTATTTTTCAGGGTGTTAGTGCAAATATATATTTGCTACCATCATAAGACGTTAAGTTTTTCTTCAAAGAGATGATAAGGTTATTCCAATTATGCCATCTTGTTTTTATTAAAGGTCAAGTTGAAGATTCTACCAGTCATATTACCTATCACTCCTGACTTTTTTTTCCCAAATGAAAAGTGCTTCTCAATTCCATCAGCAGTGACTCCACAGTAGGGACTTGGAGATGACAAGGTAAGATGCAGCATGCAAAATGTTGTGAGTATGTATGTGGGTGTGGGTGTGGGTGCATGCTGGGGAGTGGTAAAGAAGGCTTTGCCTCCTGCAGGCTCTCTATTAAAGTGTAAGTAAACCACCTGATAAGTCATCATCTGGAAAGCCACTGATATATTTGAGAGGATTCGCTTAGCAACTGACCACAGGAAGTTCAGTGTGAGGGTGATGAGAGTGTGCTCGTGTTCACAGGGGCATGTCCAGAGCCTTGTGGGACAGGGTGATGTTAGCAGCAAAAAAGAAACAAGATGTGGAACAAGAAACAGTCTGAGAGGACTGTAAGGAACAGTGTAGACATACCAAGAACCTGGAGGAGGTGACAAAGCAGTACCTTCAGAGATATCTGCAGTATCAAGTCCAATTTCTGACCCCCTAATAACTTTGCTCCCGATGGCTCTCACATTATATGTAACCTTGCGTGGGGCAAGTAAAAGCAGAAGTCCTGAGGTCTACCACGTTCTGTGACCACACATGTGGGCTCGTGTTACCTGGTAGGCAAGATTGGCTAAGGGTGTGGCTGGCTTCTTCCAGAAGTCTTCAGGTTTTCCCATACACCAGCAACCGGCTGGATTGGTTATGTGAGCAGAGACCATAGTCTAGCATCAAGTCCTTGGCTCTGCTGAGGGCCTCAGACACAGACGTTTAAATCTTGAAACCAAACATTCCCACCAAACCTCACCCCCAACCCTTGCCTTCCTATTGCCATGACACCATCTACACTCTCCTAAACGATCACCATGTATTGGCTGCCTACATGTGTCAGGGGTAGGGGATTCTTTATGATACAGATTCTTGAGCCACCTCATTTCTTCTATTTTGGAACCAGTAAAACTGGGGTGGAACCAAGTGTCTTAGTCAGGCTGCTATATGCTATAAACAAAATACCATATAGACTGGATGCCTTAAACAACCAAAATCTCTTTTCTTACAGTGCTAGATGCTGGGAAATCCGCACTCAAGTTGACAAATGAATGTGCCTGGTGAACATTCTCTTTCTGGGGTCCAGAAGGTCCCCTTCTCGCTGTGTCCTCATGGCCTTTCCTCACTTCACGTGGAAAGAGAAATCTCTTTTCCCAGTCATGTCAGGCTACCAGTACAACCTCACTTAACATTAATTACCTCCTAAAATCTCTTTCTTCAAAAAAAGTCCCATTGAAAATTAGGGCTTCAACATAAGGGGTGGGGGGAGGTGGGGTGGGCAGTTTAGTTCATAGCACCAAGGAAATCTGCATGTTCAGGCAGAATCTTGAGTGAGTCCAAGAACCTCACTTTGAGAGGCTCTGCTTTACAGCATATTCCCAGGCATCCTTCTTAAAGGGAACACAAAGCAAATTATAACTGATTGTAATTCTAAAATATAAAATCAAGCACCACACCTGTAACTGCAACTGTGTATCAGTGCTGATAAGAGCATGTCACCTAATGCAAGCCCTCAGATAGATGAGAAAACGGAAGCAGATGATGTTAAGTAATTGGAAAATGTTTTCCTTGAGTAGCATATTTAGATAACCTTTAAGAGGCACTGAGGTGTGGCAACATCTTTAAAAAGTTACTAAAAAAAGACAAACATACTTCCAAACATTTACTTAAAAAAACATTATAGTAGCAGGAACCGTTGCTAATTAAATGCAAATAGTTGGTTTATGCGCAGTGCAATTATCTCTTACTCAAAGAATTACATATGGAATATTGCATGCATCATTTCCTTCCTGAAGGAAAACAAATTCCCTCAAATCCACCATCAAATTATCCAACACAAAGGGTCCAAACCTTTTGCCAATGGGCTGAAAGCCAGCTGATGCACCCTTCCACCCACACCACACAACCATCTACCTTAGTTATTCTGCACAAGGTCCCTGAGCATTACCACAAATGTTTGTGTAATCCAATTAATAATGTTTTCTTTTTTGCTCAGAATGTATTATCAATCAAATAATTTAACACATGAATGTATCTTCTGTTATTTTTTCAGTAAGACTGAATGGTGTCTTGGTAACTTTCAAAACTACGGAGTATTGAAGGTTGGAATGTTGTTTGCATTTGAACAGCCCATCAGTGACTAGGTGCAATGAGGAATGTAAAGCACTTTAAGCCCTGGCCAGGTGGCTCAGTTGTTTGGAGGATTGTCCCATACACCAAAAGGTTGCAGGTTCGATCCCTGGTTGGGGTGTGTACGGGAAGCAACCAATTGATCTCTCTCTCTCTCCTGCACCTGCCACCACCCTTCCTTTCTCTCTAAACATATCCTCAGTGAGGATTTTTAAAAAAAGTATTTCTAGCATTGTTCCATAATGTGAAGTCTAAAAGCTTTTAGGAAAAAGTATCTTTCTATGTTAAAAAAATGCATATATATATATATATATATATATATATATAATATATATACATTATCTATACTTATATATTATATATTTTTTTAAATGTCCATCTAGCTTAAACTGGGACAAAGATAGTATTCTTTACCTGTCACTGAGGAGAATTACTATGGGGGTGAATCTTTCTGGTTCTGAGAATTCTTAGATTAAAAAGGAAACTTTTAACTAAGGATGGAAAGAGGACGATCTAAACAAAACAACAACCATTAGAGCATTTTTCTCTAAATGTAACACTTGTACCATCTTTATTAGAAATAAGTAGGGATGCTTTTGAAAAATACAGATCCCAGGCCCACACCACTTTCCTGAACTCCAAAACCTCTGGGATCAGAGATCAGACCCAGATGCCTGGATCGAGCACTTTCTAACCAGGCCTACCACTTGGTCCTTATGCACAGAAGAGCTTCACTCAACACGGGGGTGGGGAAGGAAAGCAACGCAGGTTATCCTTCCTCTCCACCATGCCATCCACGGTTCCACAACCCAAGAAAACCTGGGACAAGACAATGAATTCCCACGCAAGTAAAAATAACACTGTTTTAACTTAGATCCTTCATCTACAACACCATTCAGATCCTAAGGCTTTTTTCTCAGTAGCCGTAGAGGGTTCTAAGGCACCACAGTGATCTTTCAAACCACCAAATGGTTCTCTAAGTCAGATCCTTGACTACTGTGAGGCTCTCCAAATAGGTTGAAAGTCAGCCCAGGAAGCTTGTCCTCAAAGGAGAAGACGATCAGTCTCTCTGTCTTTCTATTTCTCTGGTCTCCTTTTCTCTCCTCTCTCTTATCCACAGAGAGAATACAGCCCCATTCTATCAATTTTCATTTTTCTGTGTGGCCTAGTTGCCTTTCAACATTCAACACCTGGTGACATTACAAAGCTCCCACTTTACGGCACCACACACACATCTTATTTCCTCTATTCTAAAATGTATTTTTTCCACATTTCAATATCTCTGAAATCAGAGTGCATCTTACAAATGTGTGGCCTTTTCGAGAAACTGCGAATTGCTTCTATCACTACTTCCGCAATCCTTCCTCCTGTGAGATTAGAGCTGTTCCCTTTTTCCATCCTTTCCTTTCAAAGCCAATCCTGAGAGCCCCCCAAATGTCAACTGGGGAGTTTTATGCCAAGCAAACATGCTGCAGGACCAGGTAAATTTCTTTACGCCGTGACTTGGCTCTGAAATCTGCCAGCTGAGTGAGTACAACCACTACAGCCTATTCTTTGCTTGAAGGTGGGTAAGACAGAGTCAGGAAATGCACCTGGCACTCAGCCCTTTCAAGAGCTCTGTTAGTACATATAAAACAGAGTGATAACGAAGTCTTGGTTCACTTAGTATATTTTTTCCTTTCTCACTGATACCTAAAATGGTGGCATGCCTTACATTGAGAGGCATGTTAGCACTGATAAAACATAGGAGATAGTGGCAAACTTTTAAAAAAAAATTTAAGTATAGTTTACATTCAGTATTGTATTATTCTCTATTAGTTTCAAATGAACAGCTTAGACATTAGTCATGTACTTTATAGAGTGGTCCCCCCACCCCGATATTTCAAATACCCATCTGGCCCCGTACATAGTTATTATAGTATTACTGTCTTCACTATGCTGAAATTTACATCTCTGTGACTATTCTGTAATTACCAATTTGTACTTCTTAATCCCTTGGCAAACTTAATTAATGAAAAGTTGAATCAGTGGGATGGGAGGGAAAAAAAGATCTTTTAGCCATCTTAAATGGGCTATGGCACGGAAAAAAAAATTTAAGATCATTACATTTATGTTTTTCCTGTTATCTCTGTTGGTATCATACCTGGGGGCTCCCACAGTAGCTATTGCCACTTTTTGCCTGAAGGGTGGGTGAGCTTGATCTCATGTCAGGAGTGCTGTCTCCACAGCTGTTCATCCAGTCATGCCACTTCCATTTTCATCACGGCGGTCCTTACTGGAAAGAGAACCTCTGTTTCTAGCGCTGTGGCAGCTCTTCCCTTGGGTTGCCCAAAGGCTGCCATTGCTGATGCTGTCTTTTTTCTAGTCATCCCTCTTGATAAAACTGGACACATCACTTCAGAGTTAGATTTGGAGGACGTTTTGAGGAGCGTCACCCAGAGTCACATCAAACTATCTTTCAGCTCTAAAACTGACGTGCTTTTAATGTTTTCTATTGAAGTAACAACATTAGTTTATAACATTATCTAAGTTTCAGGGGAGCAACATTATAATGAGACATCTGGATATACTACATCATGCTCACCACCAAGGGTCTAGTCTCCGCCCATCACATACAATCGGCCCTCTTTCCTTGTTTCCCCTCCCTGCACCCGCCTTCTGCTCTGGTAACCACCCATCTGTTGTCTGCCTCTATGAGTATGCTTCTTATTTATTTTTGTTGTTGTTTGTTCATGTGTTTTGATTTTTTTGTTTTATTTTTACATTTTACATGAGTGAAATCATACAGTTTTATCTTTTTCTGTCTGACATGTTTTTTAAGATAAAGGTCAGGCATCTATATTATCCCAGAAGGAGCTCCTTGCCTATTTTCAAAACTCCCATAAAAAAGAATCCTACAGCCAGAGAGTCATACCCTAAATCTTTTTTGTTTGTCTTTCTAGGAAGCCCCTGAGGTCCACAGGCTGAGAGACCTTCTTAAACAAGTATCTGAGAGGCAGACAAGCAGATGGGTCTCACCTGGCATTTGCCACACTGCATTCTAGTTAGTTGTTTACCTGTCTTCTCCTCTAGACTGTAAGCTCTTAAAAATACAGTTTGCTGCTACTCATTTATAAACTCCTTAACTGGTATCAGTATGGTAGGTGGTAACAGTAAACTCCTCGTGCCCACGTGACTATAAATTTTGTTAACTGAAAATATTAATGAATGATTACAGTTAATGACAACCAAAGCACAGAATGTTAGACCTAGAACTAATATTAAAGGTTCTTTAGCACAAAAACCTTATGGAACAGATCGAGAGAATATATTCTAGAACTTCAGACAATTCATGTTCACATAGACAAGCAACCATGAAGAATCATGAAGATTCAGATGATGACAGTTACTCAGTTCTCTCCACTACAAGACCCCGTGATATGCTACACTGTCATTCACAACTTCAATGTGATGTACTTATGAGCAAGGGTATTAAATCAATACACATATTAATCATCCTGCAGTAATGATAGACAAGAAGCTAAAAGACCCCAAGTTTTTTCTCCCTTAAACCATGAGAAGAAAATAATGAGGTTAACTCTTTACAGACATTGTATTTTTTACATCTTTACTACAACAAAGCAAATATATAATTTTTTTAAAAGGGTTTTGATCCAAGCAGGAAACAGGACACACAAAAATACGGTGAGGTTAAAATTCATCTCATCTTTCCCTTGTCTCTTCAGCAGAGGGTGACAGTTACTCACCCTCTCTAACATCTCTAGCCAGAGTAAAACTGACAAAGAATGAGATGACAATACCTAGGCACCGCCCACCGTGACAGATCCTTGTCAGTTTTCCGATGGGATGTGGTGGCAGCAAATCTGGGATGCTGATGCCGAGTACCAGCTTTTGCAATAAATGTTTACAGACCTTCAGTACCAACTTCTAAATAGCATTGCCTTCACCTCATCATCATTGCAAATAGTAAAAACACAAGCAGTGATAGCCACAATTTTCAATCAGTGTACAACTGAGAAAAAGAAAGAGCTTTTCCCTGCATAGGAGAACATTTCCTTCCTGAGGTCCCACACAGCAGAGAATTAAAATAAAGCTGCTGACAGTTGCCTATTCTATAACTGGCTGCTACTCACATAATGGGAAACCTTCGAAATGTTAACTCTGCTGTCTCTGCCCTATATTCACCTGATTCCTCCTCAAGGCACCAGTCAAATTTATCTGACAGTGAGTCTTGATGTGGGGAGCGGATGGTTGTAAGGCAGAACACAATGGAACTATTACTAAGTCCTGGCTTCTCAAACTGCATAAGACACTGATTTCTTTGCAAAATGAAATGCATAAAGGCATGTCAGGATCATTCATTCCAGCTGCATTCCTGGTAATTGATCACACTGCCCAGAGGAAATCAGTCCATTTGTTTTTCATGAGCCAGACCGGACTGAGGTCACTATTCACATCTCTCCTCTATAATGAACTAATTACCAAAACAATAGGCACTTATTGAAAATCATGGTCAAGGAAACATGTTTGTCCTCATTCTTTTGAACTTTCAAACTGTGTAGAGACACGAGACTCAAATAATTTTCTCTGCAAATCCTTGTTAAACAAAACGTGGTTTTCACCTTCATCCTGTTTTCCTCCAAAAACTGATCATAAAGCTGTTGCTCTCACTCTCCCCAATTCTACAGATGCCTGGGCCAAAAACTGAAAGTGTCCACCTCTTCAAACCTGTTCTAAGAGAGTCTCACTCTAATTGATCGCATGCCTTGCAAAGGAACCTCCAGCACACACACAAACAGACTGACAGGTTGTCTGATCCCACTGTGACTCTTACACATCCCAGTGTTGGGTAAGCTTCCTGAACATCCTCAGGCAACGCTCATTAGCAAAACACAGCTGATACCTTTCTGAAGGTAATTAGTTGGCAGTAGGGTTAGAGGAAAAGGGGATGTCTTTTCTCTCCCTGGATCTAAACGTCCAAGGACTATAAAATGCTATATACACCTCAACAGTAAAATCCCCAGAATCATTAAAAAAAAAAGGAATAGCAGAAACTTCTCTCTACTAAGAGAAGTTTGGCAATCCAGTTCATACCCCTTAGCTAAAGTTTCAGGTCTCATTTCCTGCCTGGATCCACGTGGAAGATAAGGGCCCACACACATCGGCACTATGAGAGGCACTGACTACCCTTATTAACCCACAGTCAATGGTGACCTCTTCTGACAGACTTTAATATACTGACTTCTTACAGATTTAATATACTGTCTATTACCCTATCCCCAAGAGGCTGTGATTCATTTAGTTACAACCAATTTAAAATGAATCCAGTATATACCGCAATATGTTCCAAAGTGGCTTATGGCACCAGGGAATGTATAATTGTTTCCTCCCAGGTATTCAGTTTTGCTGACAGCAGATCATA
This sequence comes from Macrotus californicus, assembly GCA_007922815.1. Taxonomy (NCBI): domain Eukaryota; kingdom Metazoa; phylum Chordata; class Mammalia; order Chiroptera; family Phyllostomidae; genus Macrotus; species Macrotus californicus. The sequence continues at coordinate 7,834 of VMDR010017564.1, forward strand.
ATTGTGTAGACCGACACCCTACATGACCCTAGAAGGCCTTTCAAAGCAACACATTTTGAAAAAAAATATATAATGAAAAGATTCATGGAAATGACAGCAGCCACAACCAAGAGCAGAACACTTACACTACAGTCTGAGTTTTGTCAGAAGGGATGTGGGGATAGAATAGAAAAAACAAGAAAAATGTACATCTGTTCATATGTTCATATGTGTTTACTCTTGTACACAGCATACGAGAGTAAAAGGATGGTTTTGCCTATCATGATTTGCTAAATTTTTATTTTAATTTCTAAATATTTTATTTCCTTTTGTAGGAATACATTAAATACCATTAAGTTTCATCTACAAAGAGAGAGATGTTATGTATTAGACTGTTATTTACTTAGCCCATTTCTTCCTTCTCCCTCCTACACTGTGACTTCCAAGGTTACAAACAAGTCCACAGAAATGTCAAGAAACATGCCAGGACCCTGCACCACAAGCCCCTGGAGACGGGCAGCAGCCTCATCACTCACAGCTGTGACTTCTCACGCCGCCTCTCCTTGCTAGAAAGCTTTGACAAACACTTAACTCTTGTGTGCCCCAGTTTCATATTGTGGAAATAAGTTTCCCCATTTCACCTCACCAAAAATCATAATCAATTTAAAAATTAATCTAAGTTGCGACAGAAAGATGACTAGGATGAGTCACCTAAGATCACTGGCCTCAGAGGGAGCTCCTGGCCCACATAGAAGACGTGGTTGTGGAGCAAAAGAGAGGAAAGGAACAGGTTTCTTCTGTGAATGAAAAGCAATTGTAAGAAACCAATAAAGAGGAATAAAGTATGGTGCAGAAAAAATGAATTCTGCCTATAAATTTCCCGTGCAATAAGACAGTACAGACAGGATTCAAAGTCCTCTACTTATCATCAGGTACACACATCTTTATACACGGTGGTGCCACAGCAATCTGCACTAGGCCTGTGCCTTGGAAAGCGCTGCTCAGTGCCACTTCCTTCTGTGACGCTCCTCCCAATGACCAAGCAGGCTGGGCCCAAACAGAAAGACCTCAAGGAGAAGTCACCTTGAGTCCACCTCTCAGAAGTCCGGCTGAGCAGATTGGAATGCCATTGGGGGAGCAATGAGCCTGGTGGAATATTTAATGTGTTCGATAAAAGACAATCTGGAGTTATCCTGACTATCCACTGGCCCAGATAAAATTAGCTTATTTGTTACCATTAATTTCCTTTATTTTTTCCCTGGACCCTAGAGGATCTCTACAACTCTTTCCTCTTTTTATTATATGGCTCTTGTTCTGTTATCATTATTTTTATATTTCTGTGCTTAGGTGTCTTCTGGAATGAGGTAAAGCAAAAAATAAAATGGAGTAATTTAAGCCATTGGCTTGAGTTAAAGAATTTCATAAACATAAAATAAATAGATGAGTATCAAATAAACTTACCCTAGGTATACTTAACAGCAAAATGAGCACAACATAGATTTTTATGCCTTTCAGTGGGCAATGCAAAACATAAATAAGACAGACTAGTTGCCATTCACTATGTAATAATCTCTGAGTACCATTTCATTACAGAAGATAAACTTTACCCTGCATAATTTAAGATAAATTTATCATGGGATCTTTATATAAGGATGACCAAAATATAATAATAATAATAGGCAAGGCCTTTTCATTGGCTACTAATGAAAGCTGCAGAAACCTTCTTCATATAAACATTTCTTAATCTAAGTCTCAGTGAAGTCAAAAGTATTATGTTAAAACCATTTCTATGAGGACCAAATATGTGGTGACTGGGGGGCCTGATGCTACCCAGGATCAGGAATCCAGAAGAACAGGTATTTGACACCTCTGCATTCACCTCCAGGGACAATCCAGATGTGGTACAGACTGCCTCCAAGGAAGTCTGTATCGGAAAAAATTTTTTTCCAAAGAAGAGCTCATATAAAGGAAAGCCACCAGTCCACCTACAAGTGAAGATATGGTTGCTAGTTACCTCTCTCCATGAAAATTTGCCAGGTGGGGAAATCCAAGTTCAGAAGGCCAGAAGGATAGACAGAACTGTCAGGGTCAAGCAATAACCGACAGGAAAGGGTCCAGGCAAACAAGGGTTGAAAACCAGGCAAATGCATCAAAGCAAAACTAAGAAACAAATGACTCCAGAGAGAGTATACAGGTGATGGTCAATCCTTGAGGATGCTCCTCTTCCTCAGGCTCCACAACATCTCTCTGGACTGACAAACATAGCAAAGTGATACCCAGACTTTTTTCCTTGTAAAAATCTGGAGAGCAGACAATTTGAGATACAGAGAGTAAATGCTTGAAACACAAAGCTATTCTATATTGAAGTAACACACTTTTTTTTCTATAGATACCAGAGATGCAAGTGGCGAAGATGGTGTTTTCTTTAGAAAATGAAAGACTACGGTTTGCATTCTTACCCAGAAGGCATTTGGAGCGTTGCGGTGATGTTCACGATCTGCATCACAAAACTCCGGTACCAAACTCCTACTGTGGCCGCATAGAGGCTTTTCAGAGCCATGAAGAGTGGTCTCCCCAATGGCATGGCACAGGGACGAGTGAGGCCCGCTAGTGAGTCTCTGTTTGAGGGTCACATGTGTCCTGAAGAAAGGATATCTTTCTCTAGTTATTACCAGAGTCCAAGCAGAGGGAGGGGCTCTAGTGCATAGAGAGCAAGTGATTCATGAAGGATGGACAGACTGCAGGAGATAAATTCCCAGAAAAGCCAGTCATAGCTGCAGAGCTGCAAAATTAATGGTTTGGGAAAAAAGCTGTATTGGTGGGTAGCATAATTTGGCATGTTCTTATGTGAAAACTGAAACTAAAAGCAAGGAGGAGCTATATTGCAAGGTGCTGGAGATTAAATGGTCAGAATGAGCGCTGTATAGGAATATTGAAATTTCAATACCCATTGTTAATATTGCATGAGATATGTTATAACAGTGATTAGTAGTAAATTATGGAAGCCACTGAACAATACTTGTTTTATTTGTAGCCTACAATGGCAATTGTTAACAGCAATTTTGATAACAATATGCTAAAAAATGAGAACCCTGAAATCTGGAAGACACAAAGAAATGTAAAAATAGTTTATAGAGTATCTGAAAGCCTGAATAGGCACAGGTGTGAAAACTGCGAGTCAACTCTATCCGCAGAAAAAATAGTTGGTAACTGCTGGGGATGTCAAGAACCCTTGAGGAAGGTATACAACATCCCTCCGAAACTCTACTCATTAATGCACCCCATCATTACTCAGAACCTGCTGGGCGCCAGACTGACGAAAGTGACAATCAGGCAAGAAATTATTTGGAATGAGATATTGACAGAGAACTGAAAAGGCCCACTGGATTTCAAAGATTGACTGTAGAAACATTTAGAGGTCTTGGAGCAATAAGATCTTAGTTCAAATCCTGCCTCAGCCCTTTAGTAGCATGTTGCTTTAGGCAAGTCGCTTAACATTTTATAATGATAACAGCAAGTTAAAAGGAGCTGTGGAAATATTAATTACTCATTTATACATTTAAAGATTATTAAAGAACTCAAAGAGTTTCTGTATGGGTCATGTCTGTTAGTAGTCACCATATTAGACATTTAAACTTAGAATTTAAACATATTTAGTCATTATTTTAACTTAACAATAAACCCACTGCATGTTATAACATGTTTTTAATGAAAAATAACTCTATTGTCCAAAAACAGTGATAATAATATCATTTTATATTTTTGTAAATATCTTGAATGTTCTGACTTAGAAGACAATAGGATTCTTTTATCTACTTCTGCATTCAATAAGTTGTCTTGAGGTTTACAGTGAAAACCCAGCTACCCAAAGATACATCGTTAAGAAAGTTTTTAATAGCCTTTAAATATAATTATGAATGCTCTTCTTTGAACTGTATCAAAAGTTGACAAGTCGTAGTTTCTTAAAGGTTAGCTACAGTGTACAATCTGAAAGTGTATCAGTGAACTTTGTATAGTCTGTTACATTGAAGTCCATTTGTCTACCTTGCACTTGAAATTGACCTTTACCAATGCAGCTGAAGTGCTTTTTGCAAACATCCCATTTTATCACATAGAATATTAAAAAGTCATGTATTCCAGAGTCATGATTTAATACAATTAGTAAGTTTTACTCTCTTATCAAAGACACCACTAAGTGAAGCCAGCAATTCTAGTTTAACCAGGAATGTGTGATGGCCGTGAGGAATACAATGATTATGAGTACCAGTGGATGCCACTGCCATTTGTGATAGGGTCCATTTTACCCATTGCTTTGTATAATCGGTGCAACCATCACCATAGTGAAAGAGGCCAATACTAAGGCTTAGTAGCATCATTATAAAAATAATTTGCCTTCACAGAATGCCAGAGAATGTCTTGGGACACCCAGGGGTCCACAGACCATAACTAGAGAACTTCTGTTGGTTACTTCAGAAAAGCCAAAGGTTGGAACAGATGGGGGAACAACAACAACAAAAAATCTGGGCACCAATTGTATGCTAAATGCCATGTTTTTGTTTTTTTTTTTAAACAAAGAGTAATATTGCTCCTACATTCAACAAATTTACCATCATGGTACTGGGGAAGCCAAAAAAGAAATAATTTCAGAATGATGTGTGATAAGTGCTTTCACACCATTGAGAGGTATTGACAGAGGTAAAGAGTTAGAGACAGGATTCTCCTCTTAAGGACCAAGCATAGAATGGAATTTATCTTTGAAATATTTTTTAAAATTTATCATTATAAAATTATACAAGTTCATTACATACTAAAAAAAGTAATTAACTACAAAGGAGAAAATATAGTCGATGCTACCCTACTCAGATTTAACTGCAGCTAGCTGGTTGCCATATTTGATTCACTTCCCTTTCTATAAACACATACAATTCTTAATTTGTGTATTTGTGATTATGTTATATATGCAGTTTTATATGAAATTGTTTACCCCAACATTATATTTTAAAGATTTTCCATATCACAAACCTCAGGTACATGACTTTTAATGATATCATGATGTTATTAGATGGGAAAATCATCCTCATTGGATTTTTTAACCTTATGTGGTGTTCTTTTAATTTGATATAAACACAGATCTGTTTTTGCATGTGAGCTTGTATTCCTCAGAATTTGTTCCCTGAAGTAGAACCACTGAGTGAAGTGTAAGAGAGTGTTCAGGTTCCAGCCACATAAAGCCAAATTTGCTTCAAGGAACATCATAGTTGCAATTTAAGACGCAGGCCAAACACACACCTTCTTCCCCTCCAGCACACGTTCCTTCGAAAAGACACACACGACAATTTTGATAGAAAAAAAAGTAACATTTTTTAAAATGGAACAAAGGATGCCAACATATGTGAGGAACTCCCGAAACATAAAAATCAGATGTAATCTGATTATAGAATAATACAGAGCAGGGAAAACCAGTGTCAAACACCAGTGCTTAGCAGCCTCCCCAAGGGGGCTTTGTAGAAGCTACACATCCAAAATCATGGTATGATGACAGGAAGGAGCCAGGATACATCATATGAGTAGATTAATTAAAGCACTGTATTTGGAATGGCTGGACCAGATAGCGTCTTGTCTTCATTTTCAGACAGAGGATCAGTGGCTTTTTCCCTCAGGGTTAAGCCCAGAAAGCTTTCCTCCTAAGAAAATGGGTCATCTCCCAGAAAAGAGTTCCACACATGGGTGCTGAAACCTGAGAGAAAGAAGAACCTGGCTTAAGGGAAAGTCAAAATGCTACAGTATATGGCCACAAAAAATGCACCGACTCAGAAACGGAATTCTCTGAGTTTCCCACCCCCAAAGTAGAGTCCTTTGCTTGGCAATGAAGAGCTTCACGGGACATGTGCTCTGCCCAGCATTGCCTCCTGACAACCAGCTGGGCCTTTTCGAGTCTGAAATCAGAAACTCACATTCAAGGGATGATGGGAACACAGACCTGTAAAACTGTATGGTAATCCCAAGCAAGCCAGCTACACATGAATCTACATAGTCAAACAAGGATCACCATATTGGAGGCATATTTAAAGCATGAAATTAAGAAATCATAATTAAAAAATAAGTTAACAAACCTGAGAGATAACTGAGTCAAATCAAGTGGGAAATAGTTCTTTAAAAATTTTCTCAGTCTCTTCAGAGACAGCCAAGGGGATATTAAGGATAAAAATCAAGAAGAGTCTTTCATAACTAAGGATCAACTGAAGGGCAAAAGGGGTAAGATTTGGAAGTTCTTTAAAAAAAAACAATTAATTATGGGCCAAATCTGTGGTTTTAAAGCTTTGTTTGACAAGTAAATACATTTAATATTATGACACATTATATTTATGTATGTATTATATGCATAAAGTTTCACTAAATAATTCCCTAAACAGCCATTATACTGCCTATGATAATTTTACTTTTTAAAGGACTCATGAATCATTGATGTGTTGTGATCCAGAGTTTGAAAACAATTGGTTCAGTGGTAGAAAAAAACAACTAGAACACAAGGGGGCGTTCTGCAAGATAAAAATAAGAAAATCTCAAAGAATAAAAAGCAAAACAACACAGAAGTGGGTACAAGGAGCAATAAGTTAAGAGTTACTGATGAAAAATCCAAGAGATACAACATTCATGGAGGAAAGAAATAAACTGATGAAGAAAAGAAAAGAATAAAGGCAATAGTAAAAGAAAGAATGCAAAGATATGTCTTTTTTACATGATAATGATTCAAGTAGCACTGATAAAGCTGAGTAAGATTTTTGAAAACAGAGACGCACACCTACAAACTTCCTGGTGATTTCAGAATTCCAAGGACAAAGAAAAATTCCAAAAAGCTTCTAGAAAGAAAAAAATGACATGCGAAACAACAAGATTTAGTGTGTACACCTGACATCACACCCTTCATTACCATCAGTTTCCCTTTAGCATTACCATGTGCAACAATAGCACAAGAAAGCAAAACTTTTCAAGAAAAATGGTAATAAAGGTATCATTTCATACCCCACCAAACTAGTGGTAGGGGAAATAAAATTATTTTTACAAATGTAAGACGTGGCTCTTTTGGTGACATGATTAAGGATAAAATTTCACCCACACCCCTCTCTCAGGCAAAGCTTAAGTTAGGGGGCAGTAGTATCCCACGGAGTTTCGGGTTATCTGGTGGCTTCCAGCAGGCTTCCTCAAGCAGGACCACTGATTACACTCAGGACGCTCAACTTCCTTGCCCCCTCATTCTTTTCTTCATTTTTGTTGTGGGGAGGCACCATGAGGTCACATGCATTCATGACAAGCAACTATACAACTCTCGCCCTGCTCCAGGCACCTAGCGGGTCTTGGTACAGAGGCTTAAAAACTGATGAAAGGGACAATCATGGACAGGAAGAGCAGATGACTGTCTTCACTTGATCAATACTGGACAAAAATGGGAATGATTCAGAGACATGGAGGCAGCTGCTAAAGATTCCATGGTTGTAAAAAGATCGTACAAGCCCTCGAGATTTCCCTGAGCCAAGAGGACCAGTGAATGCAGAAGCAATATTAAGAATCTTATCAGTGGTTTTTAACTTTTTTAAGAGAAGACATTTCCCCCAAATAAATGGACCTAGTGGTCTATTCTGAGGCATTTAAATTTCAAATACATTTTTGGTGAATATTATCTGCTAATCTAGGCAAGATCTCATCACACCTGATACTGGAAATTCTTTCTAAACTTAGGATATAAGTTAAATATTCACATCTATGCTTTTCCTAGATTTTTAAAAAACTCTTTAAAATTTTATTTCTTTAAAAAGTTTCTGTTTAAAACATGTAGAATTCATTTTGCTCTATTTTATGCAAACATATTATCACCTGACTTTTCTCCAACTAGCCAATTTTTGTGATAATATTTATTGAACAATTTATATCCTTTCTGTTCTACTGTGGTTAACCACAGTTTCCATTTATCTGTGTACATATGGGAATAGCCCTTTATGAGCAATGAAAATACCTGAAGACTCTGTTCATGGGATATACAAACACAAATGCATATCTTCCTAGGATCAAGGTATCTGAGAGCCAAGAAATTTATCAGAATGTTGTTAGGTGGAGATAAAATCAGAATGAAAGATGATAAATGTTCTTAAAGACATTTCCTCTAAGTCATGATGACAGATGATAAAATAACCTTACAACACAGCCCAACAGACCTTCATAGTGACTGGAACTATTTTGTTTCAGAGCCCATGCCTGTCTCCCGTGGATAGAAGTAGACACCCGTTATTGCCTTTGTCTCTTGACGAATTTCCTCAGTTTTGAATGTGTCGGTGCCATCACCCTGTCCCGTGGGCTGTGTGTCTCTGTTAGTTCCATTAGATCACACAATGTCTATTTCAAACAGGGCCACTTTAATGAGCACTCCTCAATTCCGTGTATTCTTTGGGGATTTATAGACATGTACTCATAGTCTTTTCAAATAACAGTATTAATTTTAGTTTCAAAGCTTATAACTGTATTCATATTTCACATTTTTCATTGACTAAAACTTCCAGAACAATATTTAAATAATGATAATAATGAACACCCTCAACTTGCTTCAGCTACATCTAATGGAAAAATCACCAGAATTTTATTCTTAAAATTTAACACATTTATTCCAAATTTACTTACATTTAAAAAAATTAGTAATGGGTGTTAATTTTGGTGGCATCATCAGATTTAGTGATGTCATTACATTAATAGAATTCCTAATGTCAGACCATCTTTGCTCCTAAAAATAATTTTTTTTAATTTTAAAATAGTTTTACTAAAGTGCAGTGAATAATTACATGTATTCTGGGTTTTTTTCTGACAGGTCTTTATTTTGGTTTTTTCCTTTATATAAGATTAGTGCTTCCACCTGTTAAAACAAAACCAAAACCTGTGACAGTGACGGGGCATGCAGTACTGGTGTGTGTGAATGTGTGTGACTGTTTTCTCAGTCAACAGGAACAGCACAAGAGGTGATGTCAGCTGCGTTCAGCAGGTGAAATGACATCAGTCCAGGATTTGCAAGGTGCACAGACTATTTAACTTCACTAGTGGCAGTCTTTAAATATTTAAGCGACAGATCCCAAATTAACAATAACCAAAAAAACAATGTGTAGCCTTTGACACTCCACCAAACAAGAAAAGGAATTTTGTACACTTTCACCTCTACTTACCCTCTACTTTATACTTTAAAGTCTTAGTTAATATTATGTGTAGGTTTAATCTATTCTGAATTATTGTTTACAATGGCCATAGTACTTTAAAATATTTTTAACTTTTCTATTAAATTTCATTATCAAATTTAAAGTAATTATTATTGTTTAGATTTAAGTCCTTGTTTAACTAATTGAATGTTAATTTTATCTCCTTTATTAAAATAAAGATTTCCTCCTTTTTAACATCTCAATTTTACGTCATCTCATTTGGCAGAAGTACTCCTTAAAATGATTATTTTTTTCAGAAGTTATCTTTATTTATCTCTTTAGTTCAAAAAAATTAATAGTGAATAGCTGGATATAATATCTTCTCAACCATTTTCTGAATTATAATGATCCCTATTCAAGTTAACCTGCTTATTTTTTCACATCCTCACAAACTGTCCTTATTTTCTGGCAACACATTGATTGCAAATCTCGGCTCTCAAAGTTATAAGTTGTGTCTTTCTTTCCCCTCTGGGTTCTAATGGGAATTCTAATAGGAATTCAGGGACTGTTCACAAGATGTCATTTTATTCCAAAACTTGAATATTTGATTATTTGACAACTGATCCTGTGGCTGAACATTTCATTTTTTTTCTTTTGAAAACAAGTCTCAGACAAAAGTAGAAGCAATAGAGAAAGCAAGTAAGACACACCAAGAAAAGGAAATCCAAACTGAAAATCTGGACAACAGCACAACTATCTAAAAATAAGAAGAGCGTGAGTGGAGGGTGTGAATGTGGTGAGCAAGGGTGGGAAGGACATTGGTCAAATTGCCAGCTTGTTGGCACGGAAAATGTTTAATTACACAAGAACAAATGAACATTTCTAAACAAAATAGCCTACTTCCAAATATCACCCACTCAAGCTCCAACCCCCATTCCTTCAAAGTTCTGTTCAGGGAGTATAATCATTTTTTTAAAATGTACAATTTTCTCTAATCTCATTTCAGAAGTTAACTCAAACACTTGGTCAGTAGTAGAAACTCGATGTCCTTCTCTTGTAATCTGACAGAGCCTGAGCTTGCTGCTTGTCAGAGTCTATTTAATGTATTTTCCTAAGCAGTGTGGATAATGAGATAAGATATTCAAGGGAATTAAAATGTTAATTATGTGTACAGCTTGGTAAATAAGCTCAGTGATTTGAATTGATTCATTATATGAGCTAAAATTATTATTGCAACAGTGAATGTCAACCCTTCATGATACATACCTTCATCACAAAATATTGACAACCAAATTCAAGCATGTACTTGCCAAAAATTAACAACTAGAAAATTATTATCGATGCCATAAAAAATTTCAGAAGAGTTCTGCTGACAGTGTAAGCATTCCCCCAAATATCTGTGCCCAGTTTTATTTCTATCTAAATAAATCAACGAAGACTTCAAATAATATAACATTTGAACTCAGTGGCTAAGTATTTGCCCAAGGTCACACAGCTAATAAGTGGCAATGATAACACTTCCCAATGAATGTATCTGATACCAAAATATATTTTCTTTCTGTTATGATTTTGACTATCTCCTATATAACATTAAATAATAATAGCTATCAACTACAGAGTATTCACTCTACTTTATCCATATAATCCTAGTTACTTCTCAAAACAACCCTCCTAGATACATTTAGTTTTCCTTTTTGCAGAGAGGAAATTGAGAAAAATTTAAGTGTATTGTATTAGCAACTCATGAGAGAACAAAAATGTGTATCACTTCAAATCAAAACTTGTCCAGACAGTAAGCATGAAACCAGTCTTGATATTGTTTGGACAATTTGGAATATGAAAAACAAGTCAGAATTCCTTTTTCAGGAAACAAAAAGAAAAAAAGTAAGGAGAGCCCCTCCAGCCACAGGGACCAAGCTAGGATGGAATGAACCAAGTGGGTGCCATGTGGGTTATTCCAGTGTGGCTCCATCCTTTGGTGCCAGGGTCAGGGCTGGCATTACATCAGCACTTCCCACTTATCAACCTGTAAATCACTCTTCACAGAGCTATCTTCTCAGCTGCCCTCAGCATCTCAGCAAGTGGAAGGTCCCAAAGAGCCAGTCACCATTTTGTTTGGGGCTAAGAACGGGCTCTTCAGAGCTCTATCTGCTTCCCCACTGCCTGTGATATGTGCCAACGTTGCTCATGTGAAACACAAATAACTCCCATGATTCAACTAAAGAGCAGCTCCTAAAATGGAAGATAGAATTACATACATACCATGATGGGGAACACTACTACACCTTCTACGGGTGTTAGGGAAAATAATAATGGTAACCCTGAAAGATGTGTTCGAAGTTACAGCTTTGTAGAGTAATTCAAAATACATATGTAGAATAACAACAGTTTAATTTGTATGCATTGCCATTTTTGAATCATATATTTTCTATGTTTCTGGTTAATCCTATATGAGGTAATAAGCCTTGCCCACACATCTATCTGTTCACTTCTTGATACCAAATTTGATTTCAGCTGACCTAACTGGATTAAGCAGAATCTCCTTCCATTTTCAGTGGTTGCACAGGGACATCACTATTCTAAGATTTTACTCTTACCCACTTATTAATTTTACGTTATATTCAGTCTCACCCTTTAATGGTTCACTGTCCCCACCAACCTGGAGACCTCATTTAAACAATACCACACAATCTATGACATTGCATCAACTTTAGGCAGAGATACAGTGGTACGTATTGTAATGAGCACCACCTCTATCATAAACCTTTCTAATGATGAGGGCACTTTAAGAGAACAAGCGATTAATTAAATAGCAATCATTTGGGTTTATTAACTGTCCTCTAAACTCCCTGATTTTGTGGCATTGAGTCAGCATCTTGACCTCTCAATTCCTTGATAGCAATAAAAGGAAATTATAAACTAGTCCTTGCCTACTAGACAGAGTTTTTGCAGTGATCAAGAGACCGCATGAAGCTCCCATAAAGATGTGAG
>VMDR010017565.1:0-19938 GCA_007922815.1 Macrotus californicus
GATAAAATATTACTAATACATAGAAACAAAAAAGGATAATATTAGGAATATATAAAGAACTCCTACAAATCAATTGGAAGCACAAGTAACCCAACAGAAAATGGCCAAAACATCTCAGGCATTTCACAGAGAAAGAAACACAGATGGCAATGACAGTATGAAGATACGGTTAACACCAACTGTAATCCGGAAAGTGCAGAGTAACCACAGAAAAATATTTTTAAACCTGCTTGATTGACAAAAGGCAACAAGTTAGAAAATATCAAGTATTAGAGACAATGATTGATACAGAGAATCTTTTATATTGTTCTAGCAATTCCACTCCTAGGTATATATCCAAGAGAAAATTTGAACTGTTTAAAGTAGTAAAAGCATGGAAACAGTTTAACTGTCCTTCAACTGGAGAACATGCCAGGAAACTATAATATATTTGCAGAGGAATACTATACAGCAATCAAAACAAATGAACTATAGCAACATACAACAATATAAATAAAGCTTAGAAATACAATGTTCTGCCAAAAAGATCTAAAAATATTATACATAATATACTTTTTAAAAGAATGTGTTATTAATATTTTATTTATTTATTTAGGGAGGAAGGGGATGGGGGGGAGAGAGAGAGAGGGGGAAACATTCATTGGTTACCTTCTGTACATACCCTGACTAGGGATTAACCCTGCAATCTAGGTATGTGCCCTGACTGGGGATCAGACCTGCAACATTTTCGTGTACCAGACGATGCTACAACCAACTGAGCCATCCATCAGACCAGAGTAAACATAGCATATTTTTACGTAAACGTCAAAACTACTAAAATTTAAAATGCATATTTTTGAGGTGAAATTCACATAATGTACAATTAACTAACCATTTAAACAGTACAATTCTGTAGCATTTAGTAAAAATGTATAGTTCTTATTAAGAATACATGCAGATACAGGACTTCCAGCCAATATGGAGGCATAGGTAGACACACTGTGCCTCCTCCCACAACCAAAAGAAGGACAACAACAAATTTAAAACCAAAAAACAACAAGAACTGACAAAAAAACTGAACTGTATGGAAGTCTGACAACCAAGGAGTTAAAGAAGAAACACTCACCCAGACTGGTAGGACGGGTGGAAACAGGCAGCCAGGCGGAGAGGACTTGCGGCAAGGTGGCAGCTGGCAGACCTGGGCGGGCAAGGTGGTGGCTGGCAGACCAGGCGAGGTGGTAGCTGGTAGACCAGGCAGACCCACACCCACGTGCGGATAAACCAGGAGGAACAACTGGGGAGCAAGACAGACCACGAAACCTAGGGTCCCAGCACAAGGAAATAAAGCCTCAAACCTCTGATTGGAAACACCTGTGGGGGTTGAGGCGGCAGCGAGAGAAACTCCCAGCCTCACAGGAGAGTCTGTTGGAGAGACCCACAGGGTCCTAGAACGTACACAACTCCACTCACCCGGGAATCAGCACCAGAAGGACCCAATTTGCTTATGGGTAGCAGGGAAAGTGACTGAAAACCAACAGAGAGCAGAGCAAGTGGCACTGTTCCCTCTCAGACCCCTCCCCCACAAACAGCGTCGTCACAACTCAGCGACCTGGGTTGCTCCGCCCTGGTGAACACCTAAGGGTCCGCCCCTTACTACGTAACAGGTGCGCTGAGACAAAAAAAAAAAAAAAAAAAAAAAAAAAAAAAAAAAAAAAAAAAAAAAAAAAAAAAAAAAAAAAAAAAAAAAAAAAAAAAAAAAATGGCCCAAATGAAAGAACAGATCAAAGCTCCAGAAAAAATACAACGAAGTGATGAAGAGATAGCCAACCTATCAGATGCACAGTTCAAAACACTGGTAATCAGGATGCTCACAAAATTGATTGAATATGGTCATAAATTAGATGAACAAATGAAGGCTATGAAAAGTGAAATAAAGGAGAATGTACAGGGAATCAATGGTGATGGGGAGGAAACTGGGACTCAAAGCAACGGTGTGGACCAGAAGGAAGAAACATTCAACCAGAACACAATGAACAAACAAGAATTCAAAAAAATGAGGAGAGGCTTAGGAACCTCCAGGATGTCTCTAAACGTTCCAACATCCAAATCATAGGGGTACCAGAAGGAGAAGAGGAAGAGAAAGAAATTGAAAACTTACTTGAACAAATAATGAAGGAGAATTTCCCTAATCTAGCAAAGGAAATACACTTCCAGGGAGTCCAGGAAGCCCAGAGAGTCCCAAAGAAGTTGGACTCAAGGAGGAACACACCAAGGCACATCATAATTACATTACCCAAGTTTAAAGCTAAGGAGAGAATCTTGAAAGCAGCAAGAGAAAAGGAGACAGTAGCCTACAAAGGAGTGCCCATAAGACTGTCAGCTGATTTCTCAAAAGAAACCTTGCAGGCAAGAAGGGGCTGGAAAGAAGTATTCCAAGTCATGAAAAGCAAGGACCTACATCCAAGATTACTCTATCTAGCAAAGCTATCATTTAGAATGGAAGGGCAGATAGAGTCCTTCCCAGATAAGGTCAAGTTCAAGGAGTTCATCATCATCAAGCCCTTATTATATGAAATGTTCAAGGGACTTACCTAAGAAAAAAGATGATCAAAACTATGAACAGTAAAATGACAACAAACTCACAACTATCAACACCTGAGCCTAAAAAAAAAAAGAAAAAAAAATTAAGCAAACTAGAACAGGAACAGAATCACAGAAATGGAAATCACATGGAGGGTTATCAGTAGGGACTGGGAGTGAGGAAAATGCAGAAAAATGTACAGGGAATAAGAAGCATAAATGGTAGGTAGAAGATAGACAGGGGGAGGTTAAGAATAGTATTGGAAATGTAGAAGCCAAAGAACTTATATATATGACCCACAGACATGAACTAAAGGGGGGGAATGCGGGTGGGAGGGGGTGCGCAGGGCGGAGAGGAATAAAGGGGGTAAAATGGGACAACTGTAATAGCATAATCAATAAAATATATTTAAAAAATAAAAAATACATGCAGATACAACAACATAGTATAAAAAGGAAATTAAGGGAATGATGGAAACGGGACTGTGTGGCAGAGGTGTGGGGTGGCCAAAAGAGGAGACTCCTATCACTAGCGACAGGGTTTTTCAAGGCCCTAGCTTTAGTTCTGGCTAACTTTATGGGTGCTTATTTCATTATTGAAAATGACCAGCAACACAAACTGGTCTTCTTTGCCTCTTCATATTAACAGATGTTGTTAACAACTTTTTGCAAAGTAGAGAAAGCAATTTTCACAATAGGTGTTTTGAAAATAAAACAGGGAAATTTCTATTCTATGATGAAAAATTAGATCACTTTAAATTTTATGTGAAGTAACTTTGGTGGGGGGGGAATGGCTAAGGCGAAACGGCAAAAGGCATCTGAAATCAACATTATATTTGGAATATGTCACACAGACTCCTCCAAGTGGGACAGGTGGTCAGTTTGCTTATAATGGGACATTTGCCTTTTCACTGCTAGAAAATGAGCAATCCTGAGTCCTGGCAAGACTCAGTGGTTATCCCACCTCTTCCTTCAGGAAGCCTTCTCAGACTACACAAATCCTCCTATTATTCTTACAGCACTTAGACACTCTATCCCACAATTTGAATTCATTCCATCAGAATTCCTAAAGAAATATCTATACTTAGAGGGAGATAAAACAGAATTTTGGTTAAAAACTGACAACCAACTACAAGAGTAGTGCCAGGTACTATCCAAATGCTTTAAAGTTAAGAACACTTTTGTTCATGTATGTTAATATTTATTTAATGTATAACAAACCTATTAATCTTTACAACAGCCCAAAGAAGAAAGTTAAATTACTAACCCCATTTTAGAGATGAGAAAACAGAGGAACAGAGGGGTTAACTAACTTTCATTAGGTCACAGAGCTAGTACTGCAGGGTCAGAATTTGAACCCAGGCAGTCTGATGCCTAAACTCACTTAACCGCTACTGAGCTTTAAGCTGTCAATAATTTAACTGTTACAACACAGGCAGTTCAGTGCCTTACCTATGAGTCAGAAATGGTGTTAGGCGTCTTGTACAGGGTAGGAGAGAGTTGACTTCAGGGCAACCAAGGTGCCAGGCCTGGCTCTGAAACTGATGCCTAACCAGACTTGGGCAAGGCCAGTGCCTCTCTTTGAGCCTCAGTTTCCTTCTCTGTAAAATAAAAGGTTGGACCTGATGGTCTCCAAGGCCTTTCTAATGCTGATGTTTTATGAGCCTGGAATTCCTGGCTCAATTCCTTGCAGACCAGACCATAGTGGCTCTTCCTGGGCCAGGTCTGGCCCCTCCTGCTGGGCTCAGTGTCTCACACTTGGCCTTGCTTCCCATAAATAAGAGAAAAAGAACAAGGGAAAATATCCTCCTGAGAGACTGGGAGGGATCCCACGGTTGCTCTGTACACTTTGAAGAACTTATGGTCGTTAACTACAGAGAGCTACCTGCCAAGTGAAGGATGGAAAGAAATTAGACTGAGGGGAGAAATGAACTCACAAAACTTGGCTACATCCAAATTGAAAGGGCATCTCTGCATACTTAAAGAACTTACAAGGTTATTGCAACAAAATGAGCCAGCTTCTTAAAGAACTGAAGACAGGATAAGCTGTGAAAACTGGAATGGACCAGAGAACACAGAAAAAACCTGATAAACTGTGAATAAAAGATGGCATGGGCACGCTGGCTCCCACCCTCCCACTATGAACTCCTCCACGGCAGCGGCTGTATCAGGAATCTATGCCTCCCAGAAACCCTAAAGATGTTAGGGTTCAGAATCAGCTGACATCAACAGAGCACCTACTGTGTGACAGGCTGTATCACATATTTTATTCTACTTTAGAGATGAGGAGACAGAGTCTATGGAGACCCAGATTCTAGTTCTATGTCTTCTATCATTAGCTAGGTGAACCTGGTCAAGTAGCATCACCTATGTAAGTAAGGCCTTGGCTACTTCATCCACAAAATCAGGGACTGAATAAAGTTATAGAAGATCGACCTTCCAGCTCAAGAATTCTGTAGTCCATGCAGTTCACCAAATACTTATATTCACACAGAAAGGCATTCACACTGGACCATTTTAATTTGTTTCTATTTCAGAACATTGGAAGTCAATGGACTCCACTGTGCTGAGCATAACATATGAATCCAAGAGAAAAAAAATACATATTTTGGGTTTCAGTAGCTCTTCTGATTCTATTCCACATAGTACTACCCAGGATTACTTGGTAGGGATGGGCATATTGTGCCCTGTACAAGGGCAGCTGTCCAAGAGAAGTGGGGGAAATGGGGCTAAATTTTGATCTGCCCTGTGCTCGCAAGGCTGAATCTAAATCAAAGGTGCATATTGGATGTGTGGGTGCCTCTGAACTATCCATCCTCATGAAGGAAAGTAGTGAGCAAGACTGTGAAACGATGGCCAAGTTTGTGTTCAAATGGTGTTGAATACAGAACTTATAACTTTATCTTTGCTCAAAACATTTCCAGATACCTTGTTCACCTCCAGTCAATTTATAAGACCTTCGATGAAATAAATCCTATTCTTCATAATCATCCATCAATATTGACCAAAACTAGCACTAGTCAGGATGCTTTGAATAGACTGTTTCTAAAATCTTCATCCAAGCTCAAAGGGTTAAGATATTTTGCATAATGGCAGCATAAATGGAAAGTGGGGATGCCTTTGAATGTGACTCCTTAGATAGGGACAACTCTTATTTAGCTAAGCATGTCCTGGTATTTATTTATTTTTTCTTTTCTTTTCTTCCTTTTTTTTTTAACAGCATGGATGGAACTGGAGAGCATTATGCTAAGTGAAATAAGCCAGGCAGTGAAGGACAAATGCCATATGATCTCACCTTTAAGTGGAACCTAATCAACAAAACAAACAAGCAAGCAAAATGTAACCAGAGACACTGAAATTAAGAACAATCTGACAGTAAACAGAGGGGAGGTGGGAAGGGATAATGGTGGGGAAGGGTTTTCTGGTATTTAAAATAAAGCTATTTAATTACCTTCATACTTCCTAAGCGTGGTAGCTACCAGGTACTTGCCCAAAATACAGAAAAACAAAAACTTTGAGGAAAACACTTGCTAGATTCCATTCTGGGCTTCTAATGGTCTTTACATGTGGACTATTCTTTGCCATCATTATCAAGTCACTCCTTTTGAGACTCCTGATGTCTCTAGCAGCAAATTAGATTTGCATTAGTTCACTCACATTCTTTTTCCTTTACATTGTCATCGATAGCTATCAAGACCATTCATTCTACATTTCCTGGGTCAGTCTCAGTTTCAAATATTCTGCCCCTCTCTCCTCTCAATAAAAAATTCCCAACTTTTTATTTGGAAAGCATGGTTGCCACAATAATAGCATTACCCTCAAAAAATATCAGACATGCCAGAGTCACACCATCATTACAGTGCCCTTATTTGGTTGGTAGCCATCAAAAGGAGAACTGGCTGATCCATCCAGGGCCTGAGACCATTTTCTGGCCTCATTAAAGAGAAAAATAATGCATTTGCTACTATCATAAATAAGTTTTGGATGAACAAATTTAGAACTCAAATGAACTTTTCTCTTGTTGTAGAAGAGAGTTTTTCAAGGCTAAAAAATTACTATTTGATGGAAGGGTACACAATCTGGAAAAACTGAAGCCCTGGGGCTTCCCAACTGCCAAACTCCCACATGCTGGCTCTCAAGGCACATCCACACTCACTATTAAAGTGTCACCGTTTATAATTTGGTGCTAAATCTTTCTGAAGCTAGGCAACTCAACATGGTCTGCAGACAAATTGATTCCTTATTCTATTAAAACCCAGGGACAAGACAAAGTAGGTGTCAGTGATAAAAGTTACCTAATATCAAGTTGAAAATGAAGTTATTAAAGCTAGGCCAGCACACAAAAGGGAAACCAAAGGGTCGGGTTTTGGTAAGCAGGTTCGACTCAACGCTTGCCACATTTATGAAAGGAAACAGCTGATTCTGGTTTTGCTTAGCTGTCTCCACAATAGTTTTTGAGTCCCTTTTTCCCAGGTACCTTATTCTGAATCCTCAGAGAATAAAAGGGAGAAAAGTTATCATTGCAGGGACATTTTATAATGTTTGCTAAGTGCTTGAATATGAAACCAGCTCAATTTTTCCTCTAGCCTCATAACCTTGTGAAGCAGGTGAAAAGTTCATTTTAATGGTATGACTGTGGAAAGAAATGTTACTAATGTTTTTCATACTCAGGTTAGTTGGTCGGAATCCTTGAAAATCGCAGAAAACTTTAAATTACAATGGAAAAATACTAGATTATGTTCCCACTGGTTTTGGTCATTTCAGCATGATCATGAATAAGCTATAGATTCTGAGTCAGAATCTGTGTGCAGTTTTCTTTGGAATTTGTCCTTGCTTACTTGCTTATAAAACTTTTAAAATGTACTTCTAAATTACAGCAATTCAGTAAAAAATTCAAACCTTCGGGCTTGGTTTCCTCCCCTAGCAGGCTGAGTCATAAAAATAAATCTTAGCCGTTTCAATAGCCAACACACCCCTCACATTAAGAACTGGTATTGTTCCCCACGTCTCCCATTTCATCCAAAGGTCACGCCCAGCTCACATTTGAAGAAAGAAATAGCTCAGGGACTCATCCAGCTCAACATTTGCACATTTAATAAGAGAACAGAACTTCTGCCAAGTTACAGGGGTGAGTTGCATTAGAATCTTTCAGAGGAACTTCTGAGGAGCAATTGTGAGCATGGGCTTTGGAGGCAGCCAGACCTGGGTTCAAGTCCTTACACTGTGTAACCTTGGTCATGTTATTAATAGTGAGCGGGAAATGGGGATGTCCATAAGTTTGAGCTTGTAGACAGTTGCTGTGAGGATGAAAGGAGAAAAAAAGAGGAAAGGTGTCTGGAAGTGAAGTGCCTGGCACACAGTTAAGTGCCCACTAGGTGCTTGCTCTTTTGTTGGTACAGGCATTTCAGGGCTTAGCCAGGACCAGGATAAATGTGCCTCTCCTCTGCCCGCCCTCCCCCCATGCCAAGTGTTAGACAAGTTTCTCTCCATATCAAACCTCCAGGAGGCACCGCTGGAAGAGGTAGAATATCCATTCTACCCAAAAGCCAGGGTCAGGACTTAAATCAAGAAGTCACAGATGATGGGCTTTTACAGTTAAGAGGAAATGTGTAATTTATTAAGTCAATATACACAAATTATATAGAGAGTGTCTGACACAGATAAGGCAATGAATACATATCTGCCCTTACTTTTATGCCAAAAGGAACGAAAAACCATGTCCTAAAGTGACTTGCGTAAGGTCAACCAGTCAATGGCAGAGCTGGAATTGATACTTGGGACTTTTTTTTTTGGCGGGGGGGGGGAGGTGCTGCCTCAGGTCTACTAATGAGAATATCGGGAGTCAGAGAGTTTGAAGGAACTGGCCAGAAACCTCCCAACCTCCAGGAACAATCTTCCTAACTAACAAACACAGCATGCTGTCCCTATCCCTTTACCACCAACCCTACTCCTGACCACCACTGAGAAAAAGAAGATGGATTCCCTCTGGTTCATAATATAAACCCCTGCCTGTAAGGACTGGGAGTTCTGAAGGGCAGGGACAGAGCTCTGGGATCTTGAGTGGAGAGGGCTTCCTTCCTCCCTGGCCCACTGCAGATCACAGCAGTGTCAGGTGTCCCCTATAAATGCAAAATGTTTGGAAACTTTCCCAAGGGTTTTTACAGCCAGCTGAAACAGTGGGGGCGGGGGGTGGGGTGGCCAGGAACAAGTTGGTCCAAGCATGTCCCTTCTTTGTCTTTTAGGCCAGGTCTGTGGAGGTGACAAGCATGGATCTCTAGATTCACAGGACTGAAAAAGACTTTTTTGAATATCAATGGAAAATTCTGATTCTGTCCTAGGTATTACACTAAGGAACTGGTTCCAAACTCCGAGGTTCAGAGAGAAAATAGCTAACAAGCCTGTTGCACTTGGCCTGAGGAAACTGAGAAGCAGATATCAGTAGTGGGTAGAAACCACCTTTCTTCTTTTATAATTCATTTATAACTCAAGAAATATGCATGAACACAGAGAAACTCTGAATTGGGGTCTGTAGTCGGGGAAGAGGCTCACAAGGAGGACCACAGAGGGAATGTGAAATCCAAGTTCAGGGCTGAAGGATGGGTAGGAATTAGCCAGGAAGAGAATTGTGTTCTAAGTCTGGGGTAGGCTAACTTATACTGTAAAGGACCAGGTCATAAAAATTTTAGTCTTTAGGCCATATAGTCTTGACTGCAACTGCTCAAATCTGCTATTACAAGGAGAAAGTAGGTACAGAAAACAGATAAAGGAATGAAAATTTAAAAGAAGAATGAGTGTGAAGAGTGAAATTCGAATTTCATATAATTTCCACATGTCATAAATATTATTCTTTATTTATTGAACCCTTTTAAAAACAAGGAACCATTCTTAGCTTATATAGCTTAAGAATATCTGTATTAAGATATATGGAGGTTTAGTCAAGGTCATTCTTGAACTAAAAAGATGATATGCATTTCTAAATCATATATTCCCTTAGACCTTCATATCCACAGCTGGGACTAGGGTGAGACAAGTGAGCTGCCTACACCTCATAATTTAAGGAGGCATTCACTAGTAAGCAGAGGGTTGGCACTTGTAATACTCCAAGAATGAATGCCTCCTTAAATCCTGCTCTCTAGGAATCTCATGTGTCTCACCCTAGGCTTTGTCCTGCTCCTACCTGTGCATAATAGAGTACATTACTGTGAAGTGGTCATCTCCTCAACCATCAATGCCTTGGATGCCCTCCTTGTAATGCACAACTTTGCAGATGACAATCTGGTTCCCAGCCAGCGCTCTTGGAGTACAGAATTTGGATAAGAAAACATGACATCAGGCAGAAGAGGAGAGAGAAACTATGCAGACTGGAGTTTGGAGAGAATTTGGAAGAGAAGATAAACAATTTTACTTGAAAGTTGTTGCTGGTGTAGTAGTGGGAGAAAGACTGAGAATGAGATCAACGTCCAAAGAAAATGATTAACAAGTTTTACTGTGCGTTAAAATTGCAGCTCTTCTTTGCCAGTCTATTGACTTTCATTCATTGTAACTATATTATGCTTATATCTAGATATATATTATAAATCATATCTGATAGTGAACTTATATCCAGAACATGTAAAGAATTCAATAATAAACAACCAGCCCTGACTGGTGTGGCTCAATGGGTTTGATTCCCGGTCAGGGCACAAGTCTGGATTACAGGCCAGGTCTCCATTTGGGGGTACAAGAGGCAACCAATTCATGTTTTTCTCACACATCAGTGTTTCTCTCCCTCTCTTTCTTCCTCTTGTTCCCTCTCTCTAAAAATAAGTAAATAAAATCTTTAAAATAATAAATAATAAAAAAATAATCCAATTTTTAAAATGGGCAAAAGGTTTAATGGCCAATGAGCACAAGAAAAGTTCAGGAAAATGCAAATATAAACTGCAATGAGATATCACTTCATCCCCACCAGGCTGGCTATAAGCAAAAAGATGAACACTAAGAAATGTTGGTCAGGATGTGCAGCAATTGGAACCCTCACACACCACTGGTGAGAATGTAAAAAGGTACAGCTGCCTTGTAAAACAGCAGTTTGGCAGTTCCTCAAAAGGTTAATTAAACAGTTATATGACTCAGCAATTCCACTCCCAGATAGAAACCCAAGAGAAATGAAAACATATGCCCACATAAAAACTTGTCCATGAATGTTCACATACAACTTTATTCCTAATAGCCAAAAAGTGGAAACAACCCAGTGTCTAACAACTGATAAGTGAATAGGTGAAATGTAGCATTTCCATACAATGGAACACAGTAAAAAGTAACAAAGTACTGACACATGCTACATATAGATGGAACCTTAAACCTTGAAAATATTATGCTAAGTGAAAGAAGCCAGTTACGAAAGCTCACACACTATATGAGCCCATTCATGTGAAAGTCCAGACTAGAGAACTCTATAGACACAGCATAGATTAGTGGATGCCTACGGCTGGGGGAGAGGGGAAGGGATGGAGAGAATGAAGGATGATGGCTAAAGGGGAGAGGGTTTCTTTTCGAGGTGATGAAAATGTTCTAAAATTGCTGATGTTTGCATATACCTGTGAATATACCAAAATACTAAACTGTATACTCTAAATAGGTAAACTGTATGGTATATGAATTATATCTCAATAAAGCTATTTTAAAAAAATAAGAAAGCATTTCTCCTTCCCTCCAAAGGTTTTAAAGAATAACTTCTCCTCACCCTGAAAGATGATCGTGTCTTTGTGTTGCCCGAGACTGAAGTGGTTTTCTAATTTCTTTCTGAGGGGTTGAAGAATGATGGCCTAAATGAGAGGCAAAGGGCTGAGGTCCAAGGGCAGAGTGTTGGGGTTTGGGACTTGGATGCTGGAGCTCTGTAGGACCCTTATTTAATCTGAGGCTCTGAATGTATCCAGGCCAGCCGTGAGAACAAAGAAGCACTGGACAAGGCATGATTTTGGTGTCATGGGGCTCTTCAGGGCCAGAAAATGACCCCAGCACCATTGTGTGAGAACAGCTTTTCAGGGAAGGCCCTGCCTGAGCCACAGGTTAGTCTAGTCATTGAGGGGTCAGGGGATGGTCATTCACCTCACCCCCTATGATACATCAATTCTAGAATGCTGAATTATTTGGTCTGTATCACTCCAGGAGGCCTAGTATCTCCAAGGGGCTTAGAGTGCTATTATTGAACCAGCACTGAAGGAGGTGATCAAAGGGAGAGGGACACTCTTATTGCTCATCACAATGGGAAGGTCACTCTATGGGCAGCCTGAGTCTCTCCTGTGTAAAAATGCAGGGTGTGGATTAGATCAGGGCTCCATTGAATGGTCCTATCCTTGCCCACGGGTTCTAATTCTTTTCAGGCCACATTCTAACCATGGCCCACTTCCAGGGGTGGAGCCTCTACAGTTGCCAATTCTCATTATGCATGACATCTGGAGAAAGGAAAGAGGGAAAAGAAGTCCTAATGGTGATATGTCCCAAGCTAACATGAGAATAACAGTGGCCATGAATACATTCACCTTAAAGTCCATGGTCAGTGCTTTCCATTCTTTTTTTTTTTTTTTGTCAAATCCTGCACAAAAAGCTGGTGTAACCATTGTAAAAAGTGGGGAAGTAAATTTACCCTAAACTGTCCCAATGCAGCTAATAAGTGAAAGTCATCCAATTATCACAAAGCTGGCTTCTGACAGCCCGTCATATTTTCCACTGATGCACTAGACGTGACTAAACTGTACACGGACTGGCCCAGAGCTGGATTCCCTGTCACTGCGCTCAGCAAGAAGGGGCCAGCATCATCCTATACCCATGTCATGAACCTGACATAATCCTTAGTCATGGAAGAAGAGGCCTGGCATGTCACCAAGCACAGGCTTTCAGCTTAGCCTGTGCAGCCTGTGGAATTTTAATTATTTCAAGGTCCAAAGTGTACCCAAGATATAAGGAGACCAAATTTCCAGAGAAGAAAACAAGACATGTCGCTATTTCAACAGTCATCAATTAGAACACTGAATGTCAGGGTCCAATAGATTTGTGATAACCCATAAAAGTTATAACTTAGAAAATGAATTTATTATTGGTTGATCCCTTTATACATAACAGAAAATATAGAATCAAGGACATATATACCATCAAAGATATTTATGTTAAACACTCAAAAAATTTCCATTGCCCCTTAAGTTTAATTTTCTACATTAGAGAGTAGAAAAATGTGCAGAAAGATACATTTTAGAAGGAAGAAAGCAGAAAAGAAACTAGTAACATAGAAGCTGGTTTTGACTTCCCTTTTTAATTTATAGTTTTCCTATTCTCATTTTAAAAATAAAACCTCATTTCTTTTTCTGTTTTGCTGTACATATTGTTTTACGTTAAATCTTGTTGTGGATCAAAGCAGGGAAATAAAATAAAGCAATAATCACAGGAGCTGATGGACTTTCTGCCCTGGCTACCCTCGCTTCCTCCATGTTCCACCATTCAGTGCATGCAGAACTCATGTTACACGAGTGACTCCAGCAGAGGCAGGAACCTCTTGCACTTCGTATTCAGAATAACTCTAGTATCTAAACTCCCCAAAATTCAAGAAGGGAGAAAATTTTTTAAAAATAAAAACACTCTTAACCAATTTTAACCTGGAGACTTTAGCCACTTGCCAAAATATACTGTCTGGCTGAGCCAATAAATTGAAAGCAGGAGAGAGGGAGTATGGCTGTAACTAAACAAGGGATAGGGCTTTAATTTTTTATAAGCAGAAGGAGGAGGATACCAATATGATTAGTCAGTCAGTCAGCATTAATCCTCATTAATGTCTCCCATTTAAATCCATTCTCCTCTGTACAGCTGTGCAAATAGAAAGTAATTGGGTCATTTTGATGGAGGCACACAAGGAAAAAAAAATTTAAGTGAGGCAAAAAAACCTAATTGGACAAATAACACATTCTTTAAATGTGTGGGAAGGGTTGTTCAAATGACCACACCATAGATTGAGGGACATACATTCAAATTAATGCTGCTAAAAACTTCCCTGTGCAAGAAGCTACGAAGAGGAGGGGTGGGGACATGTTCATGACAAAGCATGTAATAAATGGTCAGAGTGAGGGTAGTGGCACTCACTCTTCACCAGGCACTGCCAACCAACGCCAGAGACCATGCTTCTTAGCATGACATTCTCCTGTTTCCTATGTACTTGGCATTATGCTTGTATTATGGAGAGTGGGAAAAACGAGGGGCCATTCCTTGCCCTTACTACATTTACAATCTGATTGGGGGACACCTGAAATAACCCAAAAACCGGAACCACAAGTCTGTATTTTTTAGTTGAAGGAAGCAATTTATAGGATCTAGGGGAAACTGGCTATAATTCACCTGCACAACTTTTGAGGATTTCCACCAGACTCAAAACTACACACAAGATACAGGAAGAATGCCATAGTTTAAATAATACTGATTCATTCCTGCTATGGTATGGATGTTCAAAAAAGCTTTCTTCCTTTCAGAAATCTCCCTTGAGAAAGAACAGGAGAACAGTCAGCTGCTCCCCCAGCTTCATGTTAAGGTTTAATAAAAATGCCCACAGCCTCCCAGAAACCCGGTCAGAGAGGAGAGAGAAGTTTCTGGAGTTCACTCTGACAGATGTGTGGCAACCTCTCCCAGTCCCCAGAGACTAGAAGAAGGGAGGAGATAATTTGCATCATCTCTTCAGCTCTTTTCCTTGGAAATTACCATTCCAGGGCGTCTGACAGAAAGGGGCAGATTTGAGCTAGGGACCCGAGCATGCTCTCAGAAGCAGCACCGAGCTCCAGGAACCGGAGGAGGAGAACAAGCATGCCAAAATTATCCTGCAGTTCACACCAGGTTCACGGTCCTCGTGCCTGTGCAGGTGTGGGGGGGAACTATGATAACGGTTCTCAAGCAATCTACTTCCCCCCACTTTGCTATATTTAAATTTCTATTGTGCTCTGAATGCTCAACTTCAGGTGAACATAAATTTAAAAATCGCTGCATTTTTAAGTGGGCTGACACACTGCTATGACGAACTCCTTTTCCCCTGCATGGACAAAATTCAGAACTCAGAAGAGCAGGGGAGCATGTGAGTAACTGACACCACTTTGACTGTGACTCAGGTTTCATGAGGTATCAGGTAAAGATGCAAAAACAAACCACTGACACTTCTTGAGGTTAAGGGTAGGTTGGATGCACAGAGAGAAGGGCCTCCAGGCTGTTTCTTTTCAGGCAGGTTCCCAGGCCTGCCCCTGACACTCCTGAGAGCCCAGGCAGTATCCGTGTCTTTAGGGGAAAGGAAGTATTCCCAAAATGTCCTGATGAAGACCAAAAGCTCAGTTTAAGCTCCTGGTCGGTGGTTCTCAACTCCATAAAATCACAGAATCACCAGAACTTTTTGAAAACAATATTCATGCTGAGCCCTACCCTAGCAATTCTGGTCCTGAGGGTCTGGGAGATGGGGGGCTGGAAACTGTAATCCTAATATGCAACCAGGGTTAGAACCACAATATCGAACACAGCCAAGTTTGACCTACCAAGTCTGAGATATCAGTGAGTGTGGCTACCAAGGGAACAGATGCTGAAATGAACAGGACTTGTCTGTTCCGTTGAAAGCTTACTCTGAATTTTATTTCTTTCTGGATCTTGAAGAACTAAGAGTGTGGGCTGCCTGGATTATAATCCCAGTTACACCATTTATTAGCTAAGTGACTTTGGGCAAGGTACATTACTTCTCTGAGACTGTTTTCTTAACAATACCATGGGGTTAATAATCACACTAGTACCACAGGGCAGTTGAGATGATTACATGAAATCAAGAATAAATTATTTGGCCCAGTGCCCGGCACATGTATATGCACAATAAATATTACCTACCATGACTGATGAGGATGAAAGTACAAATATGCTAGTTATATTTCAATAAGAAGGATGTTTTCCTAGACATGGTATTTATTCATAGGGTCAGGTTTGAAAGAACTGTGAAACACTAGAATGTAAGAGTTAGAAACTTTGCATTTGCTTCAATTATGAATACAGGCAACAAACCTCAGTAGCAGTAGCAGTACCTGTGATCCCATCAGCAATAGAAATCGCAGATATGTCCATATATCACAGTCAGAGTAGAGACCCTAAAATAATATATTCAGTGTGACCAACTACCCTGTTTTTCCCAGGACTGAGAGGTTTCTCAGGATGATAAAACTGGTAAAGCCCCAGGCAAATCATTCCCTACTTATTTAGATTCATCACTACTTTGAAATTATGGCAGTTAGCTTATCACTGGATGCCACTGTTTAGTGTGTTAATAAAGAAGCACCTATCCTGCTATGTCACAATTTCAAAAAATATCTTGATAAATGTACATCCATATAATCTGTGTCCTTTATAATGCTTTGCATTTCATTTGATGCATTTAAAAGCATTCTGAGTCCACAGGCTTCACCAAATTGCTAAAGGGGGTCCATGGCACAAAAAAGGTTAAGAGGGAAGAAACTGGGAACATTGGCTGGAAAATGGATGAAACTGGATTTTAAATTCCTTTAGGCCTTGCCAACTAAAAACATGACAAAAGAAGGTATAGGTATTTATCTCCAAAGGACACAACTATATTTTCAAATGATGGAGTTTTTCCACTACCAGGAGTTTCTGTCTTGTAATTCCACACACAGTAACCAGGAAATCTCTGTAATTTCTCCACTCCTGGTAACATACGTCTTTGTATTTTGTTACTTACATTGTTGCAGAGTTAACTTAAACTTGACAGCTATCAACTAGAGTATCTGTTAGGTCTACTTGTTTCCAATAACGATACAAATACTTCCCCTATGAATCATAACTTGACAGAACTTAAAAATTTCCATGAATTAAGACAATGAAAATTTGGATTTTGAAATATCAAGCTTCAAAAATGATCAAAAGAAACTTTAACTCTTACCGAATACCACTGGGCTTCTGACAGACTTTGGCTTTCATCGTGCCTAACCACCACTGTTGACAGCTGGCCTGTTCCTCTCCCACAAGGCAGTGAGAGACCACTTCTCTTCATATCAATGTAGCTCCAAGCTGCTAGCCCAATGTGACCCGAAGGCAGAGTTCTCACAATTGCCCTTGTCCCAGTATACACAGATTTCTTAACTTCCCTGTCGTTTTTACAAAATCTTCTCACTAGCAAAGTGGAACGCTCCTTTTTACTTCTCAACAAATCTTCTACATCTTCACAATTATCAGGAAACTCTTCAAAATGGCTCAGAAAGGTCTTGGCAGATGGACTATCAGTAAAATTTTCCCTGCAAAAGCTATCACTGGAATGCACCACATTGGCCTTTTGGCAGGAACCTTCGCAGCACAAGTATTCATCCTTCAAGGTACCACAATGATCACACTGTAGCTGCCCATTCTCATCATCACAGCTTTTTGCCAATTGTACTAGTTTACAAGTATAGGCCATACAATTTTTCTTTTGCTCCCCACCAACATTAGGCAGCGGAACACCGTTTCCACAATCATCCAAAATCAAGTTATCTTTTAGGGTACAGAAAGTGTCTGGCATTCTTCTGTCAAGTTCATATTGAAAGTGAAACACCTCCACGTTGCTCTCAGGGTGTGCCCCACCAGTCTCTGTGATCGCCGACTGATTTCCTAGGGGACTAATGGCCATGGGGGGTCCATCTATTTCCAGTTGAATTCCAGGGAACACTTTTCTTTCCAGTGAAGAAGGAATTCCAGTTTCCTCTGTGACAGAATCACATGTTTCATAAAACTGGCTCTGAGGAGGACCATGCAGATCATTTTCCAATATGTTGTTACAGTTAACGTTAAGGTTTTCCACAGAATGTGGTATGCTTTTCTCCCAGCACTTTTCATTACAGTTCTCATCACTTATTATTTTCTCTCTTGATATTGAGAGAATCTTAGGCAAATTGCTTCCAGAAGATTCTTCTTTAAGTGTGTTCAGTTTTGAGATGGTATGAGAAGTGTGCCTACTCTGCCTGACAGTGCGTGTTTTTGGAACACTGATGTCCGAGACCTTTTCACTACTTTCATCTACAGCGGACTGAGAAGACACCTCTTTTCTCTGTGTCACAGGGACAAGAACAGAAGATGCCATTTCTTCAGAAGTCATCTTGACCAGCACATAGGTTTTACCTGCTGCTCTGTTTCTCCTCCCTGGGGATCATGTCAAGATTTTAATAAAACGATTAGTGGCCTCAGATATAAAATCCCTCTGAGAAACAAAGTAACAGTTCCTTTGACTCAGGTACATTAAAAGCCAGATAAATTTCCCCAATTTTTACTTCCTGTCATGTGCAATGTTTTTCTAGTTCAGGTTTTTAGAGTGGTAGATCAATTTTCTTTCCTCTGTTATTTAAAGCAATTCTTTTGAAGACTTTCATTTGGGATTGCAACTTCTGATCCATCACTGACTTGTAATGATTTAAAAATCCAGTTTGAACATTTCCTGTAAGAAAAAGGAATATGTCACTGTGGAATTAAATGAATTTTTTAATGAACTCATAATTCTAAGCTAATGCAAAATATAACCAAGTTTGGGGGACATACAATCTACATTACTCTATCCAGCAAAGCTATCATTTAGAATTGAAGGGCAGATAAAGTGGTTCCCAGACAAGTAAAACTGAAGGAACTCATCATCACCAAGCCATTATTATATGAAACATTAAAGGGTCCTACATATGAAAAAGATCAAAAGTAGAAACATTAAAATGGCAACAAATGCACAACTCTCAAAAACTGAATCCAACTTCCAGCCAAGATGGAGGCGTAGGTAGACACACTGTGCCTCCTCGCACAACCAAAAGAAGGACAACAACAAATTGAAAAACAAAAAAACAACCAGAACTGACAGAAAATCGAACTGTATAGAAGTCTGACAACCAAGGAATTAAAGAAGAAACATTCATCCAGACAGAAAGGAGGGGCAGAGGTGGGCAGCCGGGCAGAGAGGACTCGCGGCAAGGCGACGGGTGGGCAGGGCAGTGGCCAGCAGACCCAGTAAGGCAGCAGTTTGCGGACTGGATGGTTGCACATTCCCATGCAGATAAACTGGAAGGAACAACTGGGGAGTGAGACAGACCATGCATCCCAGGGTTCTGGTTCAGAGAAATAAAACGTCAGGCCTCTGACTGAAAACACCTGTGGGGGTTGAGGCAGCAGGGGGAGAAACTCCCAGCCTCACAGGAGAGCTTGTTGGAGAGACCCACAGGGTCCTAGAACATACACAAGTCCACCCACTGGGAATTAGCACCAGGAGGGTCCAATTTGACTGTGGTTAGCAGGGGAAGTGACAGAAAACCAATAGAGAGTGGAGCAAGCACACAAACAGTGTCACAACTCAGCAACGTGGGTAGCCCTGCCCCAGTGAACATCTAAGGCTCCGCCCCTTAATACATAACAGGTGCACTGAGACCAAAAAAAAAAATGGCCCAAATGAAAGAACAGATCTAAGCTCCAGAAAAAATACAACTAAGCGACGAAGAGATAGCCAACCTATCGGATGCACAGTTCAAAACACTGGTAATCAGGATGCTCACAGACTTGGCTGAATTTGGTCACAAATTAGATGAAAAAATGAAGGCTATGAAAAGTGAAATAAAGGAAAACATACAGGAAACCAACAGTGATGGGAAGGAAACTGGGACTCAAAGCAATGGTGTAGACCAGAAGGAAGAAAGAAACATTCAACCAGAACACAATGAACAAACAAGAATTCAAAAAAATGAGGAGAGGCTTAGGAACCTCCAGGATGTCTCTAAACGTTCCAACATCCGAATCATAGGGATACCAGAAGGAGAAGAGGAAGAGCAAGATACTGAAAACTTATTTGAATAAATAATGAAGGAGAACTTCCCCAATCTGGCAAAGGAAATAGACTTCCAGGAAGTCCAGGAAGCCCAGAGAGTCCCAAAGAAGTTGGACTCAAGGAGGAACACACCAAGGCACATCATATTTACATTACCCAAGTTAAAAGCTGCAAGAGAAGAGACAGTTACCTACAAAGGAGTGCCCATAAGACTGTCAGCTGATTTCTCAAAAAAAACCTTGCAGGCAAGAAGGGGCTGGCAAGAAGTATTCCAAGTCATGAAGGGCAAGGACCTACATCCAAGATGACTGTATCCAGCAAAGCTACTATCATTTAGAATGGAAGGGCAGATAAAGTGCTCCCCAGATAAGGTCAAGTTCAAGAAGTTCATCATCACCAAGCCCTTATTATATGAAATGTTCAAGGGACTTATCTAAGAAAAAGAAGATAAAAAATATCAGCAGTAAAATGACAACAAACTCACAGTTATTAACAACCACCCCTAAAACAAAAACAAACTAAGCAAACTACTAGAACAGGAACAGAATGACAGAAAT
>VMDR010017566.1:9195-20074 GCA_007922815.1 Macrotus californicus
GGATGGGTGGAAAGGGTGGAGGAATTAAGAAGTACAGGTTGGTAGGTACGGAATAGTTATAGGGATGTAAAGTACAGTGTAGGGAATATAGTCAATAATATTGTACTAACCATGTGTGGTGTCAGGTGGGTGCTAGTCTTACCAGGGTGATCACTTAGTAAGTTATATAATGTCCAATCCCTGGGTATGCATCTAAAACTAATATAATATTGGAGGTCAATTGTGACTAAAAATAAAAAAATATTTTTTAAAAGGTGGTGCAGATATATTGCAAATTTTTAAAAAGGTAAAAAAAAAAAAATTCCTGTTAAGCTACAACAAGCCAAAAGGGATGGACCTTGGGCTATGTCTTCCAGAATACAGAGAAATAAAAGTGCAGGGAGATGGATAGGAAGACAAGGAGAGAATGAAGGACTCCAGCTCCTGAGATGTGCAGGACGGAACAGAATTCACAGGGAGAGAAACTACTAAAAGTGAACCTGGAAAGCTGGACGTTTTCTCAGCTATTTCAATTTGTGACTGAAAAGTCCATTCTACGCCATAGAGAGAGTCGTTGAACTGAGTTAATGGAAGACAATTGCTAGGTGGGGATAAAACGTAAGTGTAAAACACAGTCTCTGCCGGTATGAGGCTCATAATTTAGTGGGAGGGAGAAAACTTCCCTGAGTGAAACAATCAGAGCACAATTAATGGTGAAGCTGCATGCCATTAGCTCCACATGGGGTTCAGCTGTTGGGCAAGAGTTGCTTTTAGCAGAATGAGAAAGCAAGGCAGCTGAGGTCGAAGCCGAATCTTGACGGAGAAGAAATGTCAACTGAACCTCAAAGATGAATAAGATTTAGATCAGCTAAGACTTTTCTTATGAGAGAAAAAGCAAGAGCAGAAGTATTCAATAAATATTTATTAAGTGCCAGCTATGTGGCAGACAGAGCATTGAGGTTTATATCGTGCAAAGGCTACTGCCTGGTATAACATCAGGAATATGCACAGGATCTTTGTCAAACGTGTGGGGACAAGAATGACTGGGGAAGACAGTGTGTGTTCCAAAGAAACTGAACCTGTAGGATGTGTATAGAGAAAGGGAGGGAGGAAGACAGACAGACAGATAGACAGACAGTGACTGCAGAAACTGGCAAGTCTGAAACCTGCATGGAAAGTCAACAGACTAGAGACCCGCGGAAGAGCTGATGTCGGTGTCTTGAGTACCAAGGCAGAATTCTGGAGGCAGAATTCCTTCTTCCTCAAGGGACCTCAGTCTTGGCTCTGAAGACCCTCAACTGACTGAATAAAACCCACTGGCATTATGGTGGGAATCTGCTTTATTCAAAGTCTACTGATTTAAAAGTTAATCGTATCTAAAAAAACACCTTCACAGTGACATCAAGACTGGTGTCTGACCAAAAATCTGGGTACCATGTTCCAGCCAAGTTGACACATAAAATTAACCATCACAGGATGGGACGTGTATAAGGGATCAGTGGTTAGGTGGTGTGAAAGCCAGACCAGGACGATTCTTGAGCAGTCAACCAACAGGATGCTGTAGGAAGATTAGGCGAAGGCTGTACCTTAGTATATTGGAGACAATACTACTCTGTCATCTTTACCTCACAGCTGCCAAAGGCAATACCTTTATGACACTCCTCAATTGCTATGTGGTTGGCACGGTGAACCTGAGAAACCTGTCCTGCACTCTGATGTTCACACCTGTGTGCCATGCCCTAATCTGAGAAGCAGGAAGACCTGGTTTTGAGCTTCCTTGTTGTTACAGCCCTATGCATAGACAATAAAGGCACACCCTAAAGCTGTTTTGCATTTTGAAGCACCTGGATGATTAGAAAGGACATTTCGTTTTTGGTTTTGAAGTTCTTTAAAGCAATACCTATTCTCTGTTTCAGGTCGAAATAAGTAATGACATTGACTCTGAAATGCGGCTGCTGAACTTCACTTAGGAAGCAAAGCACCGTTGACAGCTGCTGTCCGCATCATGTCTCACTTTCTTCCAGAGGATGGACTGCGCTTCCCTGCTTTCCCACCGACCACGGAGTTCTTCGGTCACAGCCTGTGTATTATTAGCATTGTGCACTAGATGAGTTGTAGGTGCTTGGGTGGGTATTTTTTAGTCGTTTTTTTCTTATATGAATACTTGTAAATTGTAAAAAAAAAGGTTTTTAATTTTTTAACAGTATTTAACATGAGGCATGCAAAATGAAAAAAATGCTGTGAAAACCTACAGACAGTTCTGTGAGAAATACCAGTTTGTGTTGTTGAGGTGTTAAGCCGGGGCTGCTGACAGCTGCAGTTATCCTAGGCCTGATGGAGTTTGCATTAGCAGACGTTACTTGGGGTTAGTAGACAGGAAGTTAGATGCTGTGACAGATGAAAAATGGGTACCATAGTGAATCCAGCTTTCAGACCGAATGTAGATCATTTTTTTCAACACCACAAGGCAAGCATGGAGTTCCCCTTTGTTCTTGACTTCCCAAAACCCAGAATAATACTATGGCAATAGAAAATTTCAGATTCTTGCATGATACCTTGTTCTTCCTGTGTTCTGAAAAATATACGTCACAGGTGCGTGGAAGAGTGAAATGATAGTAAAACACCTTTGCCCCTTTGGAGGGAATGTGAGTGTCTCTGAGGACCACATTTTCCACTCTTCATCCCAGTCCTGACACTGGTGTCAGACCTACACCTAGAGCCTGTGGGCATGCGGGACAGAAATCACAGCCATAACTCTGTAATCAGCCATGTTGCTCTGAAGATAGTCAAAAGGAGCATTAAAATGATGTGGGATTGTCTATAAACACCTCTCAAGGAGGTATTTATATTTGTTCTGCACCAACTTTTCTTTCTCCTACCCCATCCCCAAAACCAAGAAATTAGTATCAGAAACATAATTTCCTATGGGGGGAAAAATATGTCTTGAAAATACACCACAGTTTTTTCTATTCGTATCTTTCAACTACTATTTCCCATGCCAAAGTAAGTTTTGCTCACTTTGTGTGAATAACAAGATGAAGCCTCCTGTAGGGCCTCAAAAGGGTATATGTGCGCTATTTAATACAGAAGTTGTTAACTTGGCCTATATATTTCTAAGACAGACTATACACCATCTAAAATTGTGTGCAAATTTTTTTGTGTGTAGAGTTTTCTTTTTTCTTCTTTTTTTGTGGAGTCCATATATTGTATGAGATTCCATAAGAATCAGAACTTAAGAATCAGAACTTATGGAACAAATTCTTCCCAGCTTCCTCCAAGTTCATGACAACCATGGTGGGCTTTGGGGAGGCCTCTGGTTAGTGCCCCCTCAGTCCCCTGACACCCATTGAATCCTATCACTTTTCATCCTATTGAATAACCTCAAATTCAAAGTGAAGAGGAGCTAGCAGGGACCTGAGCGATGGTCAAATCTAAGTCACCATTGTGCAGTGGAGGAAGCTGAAGCCTAGGGAACTTTGGGGACTTGTCCAGGGTTCTGCGTGTACGCAGAGGAGCAAGAGCTGTGGCCAAAGGAAAGAGAACTTGGAAGACACAGTGTGGGGTTTAGGTCCCAGGTCCACCACTGTGGCCTTGGACAGCGTCAGACACCTCAGCCCTGGAGCTTTCCTCATCCGTA
Organism: Macrotus californicus; assembly: GCA_007922815.1. NCBI lineage: Eukaryota > Metazoa > Chordata > Mammalia > Chiroptera > Phyllostomidae > Macrotus > Macrotus californicus. Next base: position 12,812 of record VMDR010017566.1, read on the forward strand.
AAGTGAAGCTACAGTGCCTACCTCCCAAGGGTGAGGTGAGGGCTAGATGAAAATGCACAAAATACCCTGTAAGCTGTGAAGCGTACACAACCGGAAGATGCAGTTGTTACCGTAACATCATAAAGGTAGACTGGACCCTGTCTGGAGCTCTTGTTACACACCCAAGTGCTGTGCAAAGCCCGTGGAAACGCCAAACTCTTCCACGTTTTCTACAAAGTAGCTTGAAAAAACTGCCCACGTTGGAGTGATTAGAAATAATGCAGAGTACAAACTGAACTTCTTAATTAAAAAATAACTTTGATATTCAAATTCCAAGACTAATACATATTATTATTATGCAGAAAGCTAATAGAACATCAAAAACATAGAAAAACAGTCAGAAGAATAAAATTAATACTTAAATATCCTAAACTGTTATTTTATTATGCCCTCCACCCACAAACAAGACCTCGTTAACATTTCACAAAACAGTGCCATACCAAAGTTGTTGCTGTTTTATCTTCATGTACACTTGTACGTTCTTCTACGATGCACCGTGGAGTCGTAGAGCCTGTCCAAGTGCAGGTAGGAGCCTGGAGAAGGAATCCTTACATTGGTGATTTTTCTATGGAAATTTAACACAGGCAACTACTTAATGTGGTATGTGTGTTTTGGTTTTTAATACTTAATATTAACTTAAATAATATAACTTAAATGATTAAGTTATAACTGTTTTAATCACCAATTTCAGGTATCCATAAGGGTAATTCTGAAGTTCTGAAAAATTTGCCACGTATCAGAAGCAAGTTAGGTAGACCTCCCACCTCCTCTCTGGCCCCTTTCTCTCCCCCACACCTCTCCTCTTCCAGGTTACTTCTTAGAGGTCCTTTTTACTTAAGACAGAAGAATGGAAAGAGTGTAGAATTGTACAGTCACACTCCACAGGTCCCCTGGGTCTGGGGGATTCTGACACAGTACTGTCACATGTCACAAGGCTCTCTTCAGAATGAGTGTCCCCAGTTCTTGCGGCTTTTGCCTGTGTTCCAGGGAATCCACTCTACACTGTACCTCGTGCGGTAGGGTTTTCAACAAAGACATGTTCCCTACATCCGTGTTCTCTCCATATGGAAGTGTGCATGTGATCAGAGGAAGGGAAAATGAACACGTCTCCTAGCCTGTACTCGTTTGTCAGAACCTCTCAGCATCCTGAGACAGGCACCTCCAGAATCACATGCTCTTCTCAGAAGTGGTCCCGGCAAAGCTGAAGACAGAACATGCACTTCCTGGGAACCCTCAGGGCTGACTGGAGTGCAGAAGGGAAAAATTAAAACTGTTTTCTTTGCTCTTTGAACCTCCTTGGCTATGTGTCTTGTAAACCTTGGCCAACTCTACCCCAGGCTGTGTCTTCTATCTTGTGTCAATGACCTGTCCTTTCTTAAAGCGTCTCCTGCTGACACTGTGGAGCCACAGGCAGCTGGGATGCTCTCCAATTTACCTTACATCTATCTCCACTTCCAGTTATGTTTAAAGCAGCAACAGTTAAGGAGGGGAGTCTCGGGGGGTAGGGGTTGGCTAGAGAATTCCGAGGGGTCAAGGGGTGGGTTATAGTCTACATCAGAGAAATCTCAAACATCTCTTTTAGAAAAAACTCTGAAGGTAGCATGCCTTCCACCTGCCATGTAATATGAGCTTACATGTCCCTGAAACAAAAGCATATGTTCATACCACTCTAAATCTGAGAGGCTGTTGGCTCACTTGTTTTGAAGATTACTTGACATCTTGCCCTAGCAAAATATTGACTTCTTTCTTTTTTTACTCCAGAAAAATAAGCCCTGCTATTTTCTAAATAAGGGAGGCAGACAGCTTCAAGAGGCTGGATATAACAAAATATAGCAAGGCTGCCATCTGTCTCACTTAATGAATGGGACACTCATGATTGAGAGGAATTTGTCTTCATTAGAAGCCGCTAAAATGTAGGTTGCAAAGCCAAGGAAAACTATCATGACTCTGCTGAATTGATTAACAAATAGAGACCAAAATTGCTCTTTTCAACCTTTGCAAATTAGAAAGGACTCTTGCCAAGAATTAACACATCTTCATTGCAGACCTAATTTAAAAATGTATAGCATCCTAAAATGTGGACTCACTATGAAATGAATATTCTGGCTAATTATTTTTTAAAGCAAACACTAATTTATCATTTCTGATTTACCTTAGTAAGTAACTAGGCAAATCCTTACAGTTGATTAGAATTCAAATATTCAAACTTGATATTTTAGCCTAAGGTGTAGTAGTGGCTGTTTTCAAGGGATTACTGAATTAAGGAAGAAAAATACAAATAATTGATCTTTTTAAACTGAGAAACTTTGAATATCTGGGTTGTTTTGTTTTACCTTCATTCCCATGGAAGAGGCATCTGTAACTTCTGCTGGATAGAAGGTCTGTGGAAGTGGCTACAAACCTGTGCAGATATTCATGATAAGCAGACCCACAGCTTAAGGGCGTTATGCCCAAAAAGGAGAACCAACGAAGGAAAATACTGCTCGTGTAATGGCACATTATGCGGTGCAGGGAGAGAGCAGGTCTGTTTCAAATATTAGACTGTATTTATTGGAAGGAATGCTCCAAAACACAGAATTCTCAAAAATTTTATAATTTGTGGGTACAATCTCTAAATCCTGAAAAAAACTTTATTGCTTTATTGGAGATTAAGAAAAAAAAATGCCATTTCTAGTATATGGAGAAAGAAAGAAAGAAAGAAGAAAGAAAGAAAGAAGGAAGGAAGGAAGGAAGGAAGGAAGGAAGGAAGGAAAGAAAGAAAGAAAGAAAGAAAGAAAGAAAGAAAGAAAGAAAGAAAGAAAGAAAGAAAGAAAGAAAGAAAGAAATGGCAGTGGCTTCAATAAGATAGAGGTCTATATCTCTTCATATTTCAAAATTCTGGACATAGTCAGCAAAGACCTGAACTTGAGCTCCCTAGAGACAGGGACCCAGGCTCCTTCCTTCTTGTGGCTTCATTGTGTGTCCTGACATTCTCAAAATCACAACGAGTCAACATGGCTGCCAAAGTTCCAGCCATTGCTTTTGTATTCCAGGCCAAAAGGAGTAAAAAGTCTCAGAAAGACCCTTCTTTCATTTAAGGCCATATCTCAGAAGTTACCCACACAATTTTTGTTTATATGCCATTAGCACAAATTTGGTCCACCTCAAGTTTAGCTGCAAGGAAAGCTGAGAATTGTAGTCTTCATTTTTGGTGGCCTTATGCCCATCTAGAAATTAAGGGCTTCATTTCTCAGTAAGAATGGCAAATGTAAATTAAAAACTGCTTAGTAGTTTCTGCCACACAGTTCAAACTAGTTCACATAAGTTTTGGAATGTTTTCACCTACCTTAATTATAATACATGATAGAAAAATACAACTATTCTTCAATACTGTGAGGAATTAATCATCGACCTTGTGAAATGAGAATTTCTACCCTTTTCCTTAGAAAGAAAAAAAAATTATGACACAAGATTCTTCTATGTTTCTGTAAGTCTTCAGAGCATATTTTAGCTTTCCCTTACTTAAAATTGAATTTTAAATTCAAGAGCCAATCAAATGGAATGCCTGATTCTCACTGTTCTGCTACAAAAATAAATCCTTCTATGGTCATAACTCTTTTAACTATTTTATCTCGGCAGCACCTTTTTTCTGAATTGGTAAATACTGTCATTATTTTCTTCTTATGCAACTCAACAAACATGCAGTGGACATGATGCTTAGGGGGGCGGGGCAGGACAGATCAGTGAAAAAAACATGTGATCCTTCCTGTCGCTTTCTGTCAGTAAAAATTGGGCCTGTGTTTCCCCGTCACCGGTTTTTCCTCAAAAACACAGTACTGGTTAGAGTGGAATGAATAAACTACTGACACATCGTCTGCCCCTCTAGGAAAAAATTCAGTTGAGGGAAATCATGGAATTTTTTTGTAATCAGGTCTTATCATATATTCTCCCTAGGCTGTGTGTGTGTGTGTGTGTGTGTGTGTGTGTGTGTGAGATAGAGAGACACAGAGACAGAGAATCAAAGACAGGCAGAGAGACAGAGAAATCTTGAAATCTTCCAGGCACTATTTATTTAAAACATCCGAGAAAGTGATGTCAATCACTGAAAAGTGTTGACTACATTCTCCTAATACCTTCTACCTACGACTCTGGCAGCTGTCACTGACGACTGAGACCAGACCAACTGACTTACTCAGGTTGTGCACACACGTGTGCACAGACTGCAGCACTGGGGTGTGCCCTTTCTAAACAATCACTTCGGTAAAGTGTGCCGTATACCCACTTCTCTAAACAATAAGTAATACAAGATTATTTTAGGGAATGGAAGGTAAAAGAAATAAGATGCCTAGGGTCACGTGCTATTTCTCTGCTGGGTCAAACTGGAGAGTTGGAAAGGACCTCAGCCATTCGTTTGCTTAGTTTGCAGAGAAGACTGAGGCTGGCAGGAGCTGCAGTGGCCTGTCCCATGTCCCATGGGCTCGGCTATGCACGCCTTCAGTCCAGCCTTCTTTCCTCTACATCACCTGTCACTAGTCCCAACTGAACCAGGCGCTGGTGGTTGACTGCAGTCCCATGCTTTTTTCACCTGGGCTCTGGGCCTGGTCGTCAAGGCTCAGAACGCCTGAGGGGGACACCTGCCATTGGCTCCTCCCCTTCACCCTTCCCCACCTTAGACCTGAGCATTAGATGGGCAGATATTCCTCTTCTGGTGGGCTTTTGTCATGTCATGTTGTCTTCTCAGGGCAAAGGAGAAACCCCAGACCTCAGAGGACTGCTCTTTGCTTCCTTCCCAAAAGACAAAACAGCTCAGCCCTGCCTGCCTTCCTCTGTCTTTCTTTACTCATGGTTCAAGCATCATCCTTCTGCCCAACTCAAGCTTTCTCATGATTCTTTGTCAGCCAGCAGAGACAGCTTACTTTCAACTGCTGGATGCCAGTCTTTCTAAAGAGACTTTTGTTTCTGACGAAGTGATTTCACAAATGATTCCTGCAAGTAACTTTTTAACTGCCTCACATATTTCATTTCTTTGAAACCTCTTTTTAAGAGGGAATTGATCTCTTCCCTTTCTGACTTTTTAAATCTATTTTAAACCTTCAACGACAGTCATTGAATGCCGTTTTACGAGTTGACTGGGGTCCTTATGTAATGTGAAACCAAGAGCCTAGTGAGTGCAGTGAGTCCTATACACTCAGACATGGCCCTATAAACGGAGTGTTGTACGTGAATGTCAATTAGCTTTCCTGTTCCTTCGTCAGAAGTGGTGCTGTGCAGCCATCTGTGGGCCCGGCCGGGCTTTTTATTGGCGTACAGTGTCACACTGGACCCATTTATTCAACCAATACTTTTACATATGTATTAAGTTCTTCTACGGCTTTTCATTTTTGCCACCATTCTAAATAAGAAAAATAGTTTCCTGTGCAAGACATTTTAAGACAAAATAGAATGTATAGAGTACCGAGTTAAGTGACTTTAAAGAATGGAATTTGGGGCAATTGATGTGGCATGCTTTCCTTGTTTTTATAGAGCAAACATACTCATTAAATCCATTTCCTTTATTATTTTTCTACCACTTGTTTAGTGCGGTGAAGTTCTTAAAAAGTCAGCTGGTTGATCTTTGGATTTTTTTAACATCGCAGGGAAAGGCCATTGATTACGAAACTCAAATATCTAAAGTTCACCCAGAAATCAAAATCGCTCAGCCCCCTGTGGAGTTCTCTTTGTGCTCCTAGGCCTGCAAAGTCTTTGGCCTAAAGTCTCTGAACTTGAGTCACATTGGTCCCATTAATCTTTGTCAAAAGGAAGTTTAGGGGGAGGGTTGAGAAGGTGAACTCCTGATCTTGTTTGATTCTTTCCTTAGTTTTACAGCCAACGGCCAACCACCCTCCTTGATTTCATTCTGCCTGAGCTTCACATTTCCATATCTAGAAATATGGGACCGCATGATAATTACAACCTCTTAAGAAAATGGAGCTTCCGTTAAAGGTTCCCTGAAAATCTAAGATGCCATATGAAAAACGCTGGCAGCATGGACTATTATGAGCATCAGTGATGGCTGCAATAAGTCTAGGTCTCATTTCCTTTAGAAGACATAGATATCCCAATTTTATCCTGTATAACTCGAAGGGAATTTGGTGTTAACATTTCAAAATACTTGTAAGTCCTTAGGGGGAAATCTGCAGTGAAAGGTATTAATTTACAAATCAGTTCCTAAAGCAAAATGCCTGCCTCGGAATGACAAAGTTATTTCTCATCCCGTGATAGAAATGCAAAGGTGAGAACTCCCATTGAGACCTTCTGATCTGAAAACACTAATGAATCTCTGCCATTGTGAGTAAAAAGACAAAAAAAAATGTCTTCTCAGTTGTGCTTACCTTTCCAATTTTTCTGAGACTGCCCGCATGTGGCAAGAACTCTGCTGCCTGGCACCCCTTGTCTATCCACAGCAGAACTAAGAGCCAAGACACAAAATGGGTCTCTGACCAGCCCAATCAATTTTATAAAACTCACACTCAAACTCCTGAGGTTTTTTCCATAGAAAAGCTTTTCGATCCTTTATTTTAGTCTTACTTACTGTTAATTTATTCGCAATTCTAGTCATCTTAAAAACATAGTTTTCAATCACATGACACATTACAAGCAGAAAATTAGAAAAGTAGGTAGCTATACTATAAGCAAAGTACAGACGGTAACTTAACACACTCAAACAAAAAGAACAAAAATAGAAAACGTAGAACAAGCTATAGCCAGTTGCTCAGGGACATCTAAGATGAGAATGAATGTACTCACGGTCTGTGGCAACACTGTGTTGCTTGAGAGAAACGCATTTTATTCATATTCTGGTGAATCCAGATTATCAGTAAAAACACTTATTGTGAATTAGGAACAGGAGCCCCTTACTCAAGATACTTTTTTTTTCATCTGTCCCAAAATTATGTTAATTATTGATTTTTATTTAAATAAGACACTTTACTTTCATCTACTGAAAACGTGTTCAAATAACCGTATGGACCTTCAGTGTCTACAATTTGAATGGGAACCCTTTTATTTTCTTTAAGTTTTTTTTACTGTTGTTCAATTACAGCTGCCCCCATCCTCTCCCCCCAACCATTACTCTCCCCTGCCCTACGCACCCCCACCTTCCATTTTCAATCTCCCCCCCCCCTTTGGCATGTAAGAGAGGAAACTGATCGATCCTGCTCGCTCGTATTATTGTTTCTGTCCCTCTCTTTCTCCCTTCTTTCCCCT
>VMDR010017567.1:0-19981 GCA_007922815.1 Macrotus californicus
TTCCAAAAATTTTAACACATACCATGTGTTCTCTTTATTTCATGACTTTTACAATTACTGTGATAGTCTTAAGTTGAATTTTTAGTTAAGTGTTGTATTTTATATCAGCTTTTTTTGTTATTTTTCATACAGGTGATTCAAAAGTTATTTTTTTATTTTCCATGAAAGATACTAACATTTCTTTAGCTCACATACGTCTGACTTTTAAAAATATTATATCTAATAATATTCTGGTTATGTTGGCTTGCGTATATATTGAATAAAATACTTTTCATAGACTATGGTGTGAGTGTGGATATGAACTATGTACTCCTGCAGGTCTTTTGAGGTGAAGTTCATTTTGACATACATACTTTGTATATAATTTGTGCTGTTTATGAGGTATTTTCCAGGGTGATGTAAAATATAATTATAATAGCCTGTTGTAAATATAAATTCTGAACCAATGAGAACTTCTTAATATACTGCAAATTACCTTCCTTCAGTGGTTTTCCAATTTAAATTAACTTATGACCAGTCACCACATTGTTCAGGTCTTGATTACAAATCCATATCAAAAGAAAATTAAATAGAGTCCTCTTTCTTCATTGATTTTAATTTAAAATATAATTCATTTAGTGCTGCACAAAGTTACAGATTTGAAATGTTTGATAGATCCATTTAAATTGTATTATTAAAATGTTTCCATGGGTTTTGTGTGTGGGGATCTGCCTGCTGTTTTTTACCCTGTGATGTGCCTCAGGACATTATATTGTGTAGATATGGCCATTACATTAGTGTGGTACTTTTTTCCCATTTACTGAAGTCTGCATTCTTTCAAAGGGTTGCTTATTTGCCATAATGCTTTATTTTCTTTTTATATGTTACTGAATATTAACCATGAAGAGAGGGTTGCATCAAATGACCATAAAGGGCAAAATCATTCCTTTTATTTCCATTGGTTTTGTAGAAAATGATACTGTTTCTCTTGTTTTTGTTGGCATGTACTTTTTTTGGATTTCTGTTTATTTTTCTTTTTAAAAATCCAGGTGCAGATACTTAAGCAGAATATACTACTTTTTGCAGGTGGTTCCTTGTACTCTTATGGTTTTTCCTGCCTGTTTGACTTGTTTTCTTCTGATAATCTGTGGCCTCACACACTCGGCGGTGGCATCAAGAAAGGCGTATTTACTTTAAAAATATTTCCGTAAAACCCCACTATTCTAAGAGATAAAAATGGTACATGATTGCTTAATGCGTGCTGGTAATTCTTTTGTCAAAATGGTCACATTCTTGAGCTGTTTGCATGTAGCGAGTCCCAGTCAGATAAGGTGACATTTACTTGGCAGTGGACGAGTTAAATAAAACCTGTGCTTCATCTTACTTTACTCGTAAACATTGGACATGTTTTCCTGGTGAGTTCTGTTTTCCCTCTGAATTCTCTCTCTGTGCTTCTCCTGTCTTTTCCAGTTTTCTCTTCTCTTTCCCTTCTGCCTTGCTCACTCCCCTCACCATGGTAGTTTTCCCCTCTGAGTGCGGAAGGTAAAGAGCAGGGCATCAAGCATGCTTATTTTCTTCTAGCTTGTGTAACTGAGTTAATGAGTCAGCTTCAGACAGAACTGCAGGGTTGAAGCCAGCAAAGGAGAAAAACAACTGTGTTTTGATTTGTAATATACTGTAGAATAAAGGATTGCTGCAATTTAGCTTTCTCACTTAAAGGCTTTCTCAAAATGCTACTCCCATACAGGTTGGTGAGGCAGGTTTCCAAGTGTTTGACTGACTGATGCAGGAAATTAGTAGCAGTTAAACTGTTTAAAATTGATCAGAAAGAAACAAAGAAAGGTGGGAAACTGCGATGTGTCTACTGTATGCCTGGTATTGAGGCAAATGCTTCTTGAATGATCACTTCTAAGAGTCTAAAATGAGAGATTCCTCTGCTAAAACACATATTTACCTGTCCTAACATCTCTTAGTATTTTGTCCATTAATCAGATATTAGGCAGATTAAATTCAAATTTGTCAGAAATTGAAAAATGTTCAGGTTTAGTAATTTTATATGTTATGAAAACAATTCTTTGTAGATCTTTTTATATAAAAGTCAACCTTTGGTGGCACAAGAATGTATCTGTTAATTTTTAAGAATTCTGACTCTTGCCCTGGCTGTTGTGGCTCAGTGGATTGAGCGCCAGCCTGTGAACCGAAAGGTCGCCCATTTGATTCCCATTCAGGACATGACCGGGTTGTGGGCCTGGTCCCTGGTTGGGGGTGTGCAATAGGCAACCAGATGATGTTTCTCTCCCTTTCTTCCTCTCTTCCTCTGTCTCTGAAAAGAAATAAGATCATTAAAAAAAAACTCTGACTCTTATTTTTAGTACGAGGTTTTTGTGTGTGTGTGTGTGTGTGTGTGTGTGTGTGTGTGTGTGGTGAAGTTGGCCTGTAATTGCATAAAGCTGTCATTTTAAAAGAATGTCAGCACAAGCTTAAAAAATTGTCTAAAATTTTATCTTATATACATTACTGCTTATATTTATTATTTCCATTTAGGTTTTTTCCCAAGCAGTTCTCAAGGATGTGATGCATTTCTTCGCCACAAGATGACACTGATATCTCCCTCAGTGTTGAAGAAATACGGTATTCCCTTTGATAAGGTATATTAGTATTACTCTTTAACACATTAATTTATGTGTGTAGTGTTTGTATTTAAGGCACTTGTAACAAAGCTAATATAGCTGTGACTTCAGAGTGGGATTTTTTAGGATGTGGGGAGAAAAATTCAGATTCATGTTTTATAACATTTATCTAAATAGTAATTTGAAGTTATTTTTATTTCAGAATACATTTACTAGAGATTTCATGCTGTTATAATTTAGTTATAACTACTGATAATAAAATGTAGCACATTTGACAAAATAGGATGTAGCACTTCTACATTGAAGTCTTTTGTATGTGCAACTTAATTTATGTCTATTTTCTAAAAAAGAATTCAGAGCAGTTATTATTAGCAGTTTGGTTGGTTAAAATCAATGATTATGGTACCATTATATTGCTTCTAAACACACTTAGCCATAATACAATTGAGATTTCATTATGGATAAAATTGCCTGATGACTTAATAATCAGATATTGCTTCTTTGGGGTATTTCTAAAGATTAAGTTCTGTTAGACTCTGAACATACTAAAGCCCTCTTTTTCTGTCCATGGGTAGTTACTGGGTCAGAATTATTACAGAACATGAGCATTTTTGTGTGAAGGAGCTGAAATGAAAAAAGCTTTTGCCTAGGTAAATAAAAGCTCTCAGTTGGAGGAGGATTAAGCCCTTAGCTACTTCTGGAAACATTAAAAAATAGCTCCACTCTCGTCTCCATTTTTTTATTTGACTTTCTTCCCCTAATCCTTGTTGTTTTCTACCTTAGAATCTTTTCGCTGTGACTAAATCTTTACCTCTTCTTAATCTGAGGCCCTAAAAGTCCCCTCTGCCTCCCTGTCTCCCTGTCTCCCCACCTTACTTTGGCTTTGTTTGAAGTAGAAGTTTTTCAAGGACCAAGAACCCTTCTCGAACTTGAAGTGACCCCCACTCGCAGACTGTTTATGTGGCAGTCATTACAACACATACTTGTCTTGTGTGATGAGGTTGCTCTCGCCACTGGTTTACTGATGTATTTTCAGCTGTGACAAAAAACAATGTGACTCTGAGGGTGCACTGTGGGAAATGTCCATGGGCATGGAGCGGAGCTGGTGATAGGTGACAGTACTGCTGCAGGCACAGCGGTGAGAGGCTGTGCCCCCAGAGGGGTCTCTGTCACTTTGGGGCTTTGTCTTACTTGCAGACACCTCAGGGCACTGGACTTTTCTGTCATGGACACATTCATCAGTGAGTGTTTCTTTCAGGTGATAAGGCACTTTTATTTAAGTTGGAATATTAGAAAGTAGAGGAGGAGTGGACTAGAGTCCTACGAGAAAGAAAACCTCCATGGGGTTAGGACTGGTGGTAGGTATTGATTGAGCTGTTCTTTGGAGAGGGGCATCTAGGAAGCAGCAGGACCGAGGCATTGGCTTATTCTCCCAGGATGGAGGTCTTCATGGCTTGTCAGTCCTTTCCAACCTTTAGGGGAAGGAGGTGGGTGCCCTGTACTCCTTTCTTGTCTGTGGATCCCCAAGCCATCTTTTGAGGATGGGACATTTTCTGACTTCTGTGGGAAGTGGCAGGAGATTGTTTGTCTTCAGATGATGAGGCACTAGTGACACGAAGGCCAATTGACAATTAAGTATTTCTGTAAAATGCTGCCACTCCCCCTTTTACCTTTGTGAATGGTGCGTGACACATGATGCTGTGCTCCTTAAAGAACTTATTCTCTGATGACAATGTAATGTGGGACAGAGTAGCACAGGCTTCAGAAGTGAACTTTCCAAGTTCATTCCTGATTCTGTCACTTGGGTAAATTACAGTTTTTCTGAGTCTCATTTTCTTCATCTGGAAAATGGGATAATAATAGTACCTACTTATTAGGGCTATTATGAGGATGTAAAGATGTCATCTGTATCAGCGATTTTCAACCTTTTGCATCTTATCACACACATAAACTAATTACTGAAATTTTATGGCACACAAAAATAATTTTTTTGCTAATGTGACAACAAAAGTAAGTATAATTTTGATCCATTCACACTGGACGGCTATTGTTGTGTTGACTGTTGTCATTTATTTAATTTGACAGTCTGAGGGAAAAGAGGTCAGTGCCCCTGACTAAATAGTCAGTATTGCATGTTTTAAAAGTCCCTGTGGCACACCGGTTGAAAATCACTGCTCTATATGAAGGGCTTTGCATAGTGCATGTTATATATATAGTAAGGCACTCTTTCTCCCCCATTCAGCCCCTTTTCTCAGGCAGTCATTTCACAGTTGGAGTAACAGTTTTTCTTTCTTCTTTCAATGTATTTGTACATATTTATACATATATATGAAAATATGTATTTAACAAATAGTTAATGTCTACTTTTGGATTATGTATATTACTCTTTCCAACTTCTACCATGACATGGAATTGTGATGATTTTTTTAGTCTTACAATAAAAGGGACTCATTCTGTTCTTCCCTGTACTTTTTTTTTTTCTTTTTTAAAAATAAGTTCATTACATAGAGGCAGTAAATTGGCTTTATATTTTGGCTAACTGGGACTGACATTTTTCTAGAAATTTTACAGTGACATAAAATTTAGAGTCCCATTAAATGAGGACAGGTGCTCTTCTTCGTCATGGTAAGAGCAGGGTTTTCCAGGTAGTGTAGAGAAGGGTTGTAGTGGGCTTCACTGGAGTTGTGACAGTAGTTTCCTTTTTCCAGTGACAGCAGTCCAGCCCTCTTCTCCCACCTTTATAGGGCTAGAAACAGTTGAGCAAGGTGAGTTTTCTTTTATCAGATAGTACAAGACTGTTCCTAGTTTTCAAGCACAGTTATAATTAATGAGATTCAGTGAGGAAAGGAGAGACTCAGGCTATGTCCTCACGTGGCTCAGAATGGTAGAACTGGAACTATGCTGAACACTGATAAGCCATTCTCTGCCTGCCAGGTGGCAGCTGAGTTGCACCTCATTGCAGTAGGACACCTGCTGGGGTATCATGGGGGGAGGGGATGATGAACTAAATTTCAAGCTTGTGGGGAAAGAAAATACAGCCACACACAACATTTTGGTATTCCCAGACTCTCAAGTGAATTGCTGTGTGTATACCTGTATTCATACAGTGTGTCTCCTTATGTTTACACACATGTATATACCCACATACTCATCTCTCAACATTTTAGGAATGAAATGAACCATGGTGACTGAATGAACCAGTGAGTAATAAACTTGATAATCTAGCATAGAGTAGGCAATTTTAAAAAAGCACTGAAAAATTTAACTTTACTATTTTTCTATTGATCATGGTGTATTTTGTGTGCTTTGATGATTATAAAAATACAAATCTTTTAAATTTAAAAAATAAATACGTTTTTATCTTTGCTTTGTAGCTCCTGATTGATTTATCTATTATTTAAATTATATTTAAAAATCCTTTCTCACACACACATAAGTATATATTTGTTTGACTCGTTCTTTGATAGAAATCTTACTATTAAATAAAATAGAGTTAGTTGATAGTTTTCTAAGTATTGTGGAAGAATAATTTGGTGAACACCACCAACTCTTTAGCAATAGGAATTCATAATAAAACCTATTCAGCATGCATTATCAAAATTTTTACAGTTCTAACTTGAAAAATGTGTTATGATATGTCCTGTTATATAATTCCAGCAATGCAAAATTTAAAAATATTAAAGTGTATGCACAATAATATGAACAGATTTATTAGAGTAACTGAAAAGATATTTTCATATAAAGTATGATATCTTTGATTATAGATTGAATGATTGAATTATGTTGCCCTGGTCAAACCCTGTTTAGAAAAGTCTTAAAAGTTTCCTGAACAACTAAAGGATCTGCGGGTACTTCTTTTATACTGGCATAACTCTGTGTCATGGCATTATTTATTTATTTATTTTATAGGAAATATATTTTAATTGTATTCACAATTTGAGAAGTCTTAAAATTGGAAAATATTATCTGTTTTCTACGGTGCAGATCACGCAGGAAGCTGGAGAATTTATGATCACTTTCCCATATGGGTACCATGCTGGTTTTAATCATGGTTTCAACTGTGCAGAATCGACAAATTTTGCTACTATCAGATGGATTGACTATGGGAAAGTTGCTAAATTGGTAAGTTATGCCTCAAAAATGAAGCATAAGTTAAATGTGTATTCTGGTTAGCATAGAGGGAAAATGAAGATCATCTGCAGCTTGTGTTTTTTCCTCATTGTGTACCTCTCATCATGGTAATTTATTTCAGACTACATTTTACGTATGCTGTATTACCATTTGTAGCTACATTTATGTATTTTGAAATTAATGTGGAACAATTTACCTTGAAAGGTAATTTTATGTGGCTGATACTTGCTTTCTCTCTTAAGGCCACTGACTGTTTTTTGTAAGATTTTTCTGATAGCTCCCTGTGCGTGGCTCCATGACCAAACTATCTCCATGTCAGAGTTCAGTCCATGGCTTAGAAAACAGCTATTTACCAAAGAGTCAGTAAAACTGTAACAAGTTGAGGGAGACTGGTAAGAAATGATTAAAACTGCCCTTAGTGCAGAAATGAATTCTTTTTAACAATTTTTAAAAATTGATTTTGGAGAGAGAGAGACAGACAGACAGACATTGATTTTTGTTATTCTGATGCATTCATTGGTTGTCTCTTGTATGTGCCCTAACCAGGAATCAAACCCACAACCTTGGTGTATTGAGATGATGCTCTAACCAACTGAGCTATCTGGCCAGGGCCAGAAATTAGTTCTTAAAAGTAACTATGTAGAATAAGAAATATATCTTCATGTTAACTTCAGAATAAAATTTTGCAATGTCTGCCCATTATGTTTCATTTAGTTTCATAGACTGTGTATTTTCATTCACAACTTCTGCTAATTAATTTCCCCCTGTGGCATTAAATAGAAGACACCCTCAAAGTGATGGTGGCTTCTGTTAGATTGCTTTCTTTCAGTGCAGACAGGGAGAGAGCAGCTTCTTAATGAAACTGTGTTACAGAGTATGTAAAATTGACATAGATTTAGTGGGAAATGATATATATAGCTTACATGGACTTACCTTGGCCACTGCATGGTACAAGCTAGTATTATTCATTCTACATTGAGAAAACTTGCATGCAGGATCATTGGATATATATGAATACAAATATACTTAGGAAAGATAACTGTAGGTTTAATTTATATGTGTATTTAGAGAATTGCATTATATTTTAAAAGTACAGCCCTTTGGCAGCTCAGGAAGCATTTGAATGAATTCATGACATAAACTATTCCCAATTCACATCCTTCCTATTATAATAAACCTAATTAAAAAAAAAAAAAAAGAAAACTCTGTGTATGTACCTTGGCCAGCTACTGCAGTGTTTTTGAAGAAATGTAATGCTAGTATCTGTATTGAAACAGTGTCATAACCTCAAAGTTATAACAAGGTATGCTATTTTGTAGTTTGCTTCTTTAATCATTGCCATAGTCCGTTAGCTATCACAGCTGTTAGAGTCACTAGAAAAATGAGTTGGTGTTTGTTTACTACATAGTTCAGATCTAATTCAAGGTATTGACCAAAATAGCTTCTCCCCAAGGCTAAAATGTGTTCACATTTCCATGTACACGTGGAGTGGAGTGTGACCAAGTCGGAGAGGTCTATTGTGATCCTTTATGAAACCTTACTCTTGGAACCTAGAATTCTGGGGTTGTTAAGAAGTAGTGTACTGTGGTGGACGAGGCAGGGATCTGAGGCGGAACTTCTCTTCTACCTAGCCATGTAACGATAGGAAAGTCATTTATTCTTTTCATTTCTTCCTATGCAAAGTAGAAATACCTCTCTACCCCATAGATTTGTTCTGAGGGGAAAAAACAGGTATGTTCGTAGGCACTCACGCTGTGTTGATTTATAGCATTCAATTTAATCAAGGGATATGACTGACTTTGTTCTGGGTATTTTACTAGGTAAGAAATGTTCAATGGTTCTATATAATGCATTTTGGTCAGTCAGTTTAAAATTGTTGTAATTACCTATGTTTTTAGGTGTTGTCTCCATCCTTCCCTTACTTATGGTGAGGCGGTGCTTCTCTGAGAATGTATTCTTTTTCTATTGCTGCTGTAGCAAATTATCATAAAATTAGTGATTTAAAAGCAATACCCATTTACTACCTCATAGTTCTGTAGGTTATAGGTCTGACTTTGGTCTCACCAAGCAAAAATGAGGTGATTGTGGGCTGCATTCCCCATTGGAGACTGGTGAAGAATCCATTTCCTTGCTTAGTCAGGTTGTTGGCTGCATTCGGTTCCTTGTACTTGTAGGACTGAGTTTCCTTTTCCTTCTTGGTCTTTCAGCCAGGTCTGCTTCTAGGGGCCTCTCTTAGGTTCTTGCACATGGTTCTCTACATTTCAGAGCAAGCAATCTGCAAAATCCCATTTGTCATGTAAAATACAATATTTACAGACTGTTACAAATTACAGGGATTCAGACATGGATATCTAGGCATTCTGCATACCTAGAGTTCTGCATAGAGAGTTCTAATGAATAACTGACCTGGTGGTATACTAATGATCTACTTTGAGTCATGTAACTAATTTATTTATTTTGTATAAAAATAGGAAACTAAACTTGTAATGGATACAATTCAGAATTGTTCACTAAAACAGCCTTATACTTTTTAATCCTCAATATTAATGTTTTCTTGGCTATTCTCAGTTAATAAGTTCTCTTACATTACAGTGTGCTGTGATATTTTTTGCAAATTTTAGTTTCTTTTAACCATTTATTTGATATATTTTTATTGATTTCATGTCTGTTTGTAACCTTACGAATTTATGGTGTGTATGCCACATGCATGTGTGTACCACATGCATCTTGGAAAATTAGTGAGTTGGGCAGTTAGTTTTTGTGTTTGCTGGGGACAAATGTATGGTAGATCAATAATGAGTTGCACGTAAAGGACTTTTAGCTTTCAGGATTACCAAGTTTGTTACTTTGTGTTAATTCTTTGCTTGTTTCTATGTATTCTAAATGATAATTATTAAAAAACCCCAGTTGTTTGTCACAAGCAATGATGAGGTATGCATTTGGGAGGGCTAATTTAAAAAATAATGGCCTAATTTTTCATAGTTTAAGCACTGGGGGGTGATATCTACTTTACCTGTCATAATTTTAAGAAATATCTTATTTATTTATTTTTAGATAGTGGGGAAGGGAGGAGAAAGAGTGGGAGAGAAACATCAACGTGAGAAACATTGATCAGTTGCTCTTGTACATGCCCCATTGGAGACCAAACCTGCAACCCGGCATGTGCCCTGACCGAGAATCGAACCTGCAACCTTTTGTTTCTCAGAACGATGCCCAACCAACTGAACCACACCAGTCAAGGCTACCTGTCACATACTTGATTTGAGTATATGAAAACATCTGGTAGAGTATCTGTTTGTAGTGCAGCATTAATTAACTAATGTGGGATCTCCACTGATTATATTTCATATATTACAAAGTAGTATTTCTTATTTTCATGACTTAGAAAAGAGTTGTTACAGAGACAGTTCTTTAATTAAAAATGGCACTAGGGTTTGAAAAGGTAATCCCCAGGGATCTTTGTTCGGCAGCCAGTGGACTTTGGTTAATACGACCTTTTCAGCCCATTTAGGTGGCTGCTGTTGAACAAAGCTCCATTTATTCAAAGTGCTTGTCTGCTGTATGCCAGGCACCATGGATGTTTCTATGAATTCATCAGTTGGAGGATAACCTGTTTGATGAGAGCAAAGAAATGAGAGTCGAGTTGGTTCTGGCAAGGAATCAACGACTGCTTCCTTGGTCATTGGCTGCTTGCCTTCTGGTTGGGAGAGGGGATTTCTGTGGATTTCTTTTGAATGTATTACTGACTTTTTGGTATGTGGTATATGTTTAAGAAATGACTTACATTGACTGGAACTCCCATTCCATTATTAGCTGATAGCTATCCAAATTTCAGCAAATTTCTAGATGTTTTATATTCTCAGCAACTATAATTATGTGAGTATTTTACTATCTTTTAGTATATTCTGTTTTTTTTTTTAGCACTTAATTCCAATAATCCCTCCCCCCTTTTAATCATATCTACCCAAACTGCCTCATCTCACAGAAGGCTTTTTTTGCACTTATATTATGGAGAAGAACTTCAGAGAATGGGCAAAGGTGGGCATGAGGGGCATTGACCTCATAGCCTTGATGCCAACTTAATTTGACTCTTCTCTGTTTCTAAAAATCTCTGCTAATGCCCCATATCCTTACTAGTCCTCCTGTTCCTCTCTTTCTTTCTCTCATCAATGAGGATTATTTAGCTCTCTTTTGCCTGACTTGCAAAATATAGCATAGCAAACCCTGCATGATACTATGGAATAGAAGGCCTTGTCTTCAGAGGACACATATACCTGACAAGGCAGTAGTGTAATCTTCCCCATTTCATTAACCAGAGATGAGATTTTCACTGAAAAAAGTTGAGGAGAATGTTCCGTGTAGCCACACACTCATTTGACTACTGACTTAAGCATTGTTTGGCTTTGGTGAGTGCTCAGTGATTTTCTCCTTTGCAACAGAAATTGTGCTGTGTGTGTGTACAACGGAGAAAGATGTATTATTTGTCTTCAAAGAGATTTTGTAAGAGCAGAGGGCTTGTAATAAACCTCTGTTTCTAGAGTTGTGGTATGGATGGGACGTGCTACCAAGTTATTTATCTTAGGTATTATAGTAGCTTTGAATATCAGAGCAATCTAGAGCAAAATGCTGTATTTATTTTTTGTAGTAGAGATTTAAAAATATAACATAGCTAGCTTAACAGTTGAAATAAGATATTGGTGCATATTCAAGGTGAATGTTTTTTGTTTGTGGTGTATTCTTTCTTTCTGTGGTGAAATGGAGTCCATGATTACTTCTGTGCAGCAGCTGTGTGGCACTCACAGGGCTGCTTCCTGGCTGGGTTGGATCAAAGAGCTGGCCTGCAGGTTGTATTTCATTTTTCCGTTTGGTGGGATGAAATGCAGTTGTTTTGATGTTAGGTTTGATGGATTTGTTTGCCACTGCATTCATTAGCTTCACATCAAAAAACTGACAGGCTGTTAAATGAAACTTTGGCTTAGATTTTCAGCTTGACTGTTTGGAGACATTTGTGAAGATATTTTGTTTTTGTGTTGCATCAGCCTCAAGCGCTGTGATTGTCTCAAAGGGAAGAAAAGTTATTTACTGCACTGATTTTCTTGAGTAAAAAAGAATCATTGTCTTGGGGATAGTCATATCTAGCCTACCCCATCAGAAGTGGTGTATTTATGACACTCTGTGCAGTGCGAGAGACTTATCTACAGCACGATAAATAATGTTATCTTCTTGGAAGGAGAGGTAATAGTTGATAACTCCAAAATGATGTCTCTTATTTTGCATTAATTTTATTATAGGTGATACTCTATTAATACGATATGCCAGAATGTTGAAAAATTGCACCGCACAGCTGGGAATGTTCTCTTATGAACTCCAGGAGCATTACTTCACTATCTAATTTTAAAGCATTCTGACATTTGAATCCTCAAACGTTTGAACACTTTAAAAAGAGATGATAGAATTTTGAAATTGATTTCCCTTTCATCTGGAAGGGATTTCAACTATTAGATTTTCTCGCATACAAAAACCACGATATGGGTTCATTTTATTTTATATTTCAATCCTTCTGTAAAATTAAATTTGGTTTTTCTTAAATCAGGTAGCATTCTTCCCAAAAAACCTTTAATCTTGGGCAGCAGTATATATTAAAACAATCAGGAATCATTTTAGTGGTGAGTCACTAGGTTATAAGTTAATATGCTTTAGATCACAAAATACTAATAGAGTGACATTTCTTTATTCTTGTGGCTTGTGAAAGAAAGCAAATGTGGACTATTTTTCACATTGCTCATTTAACAGTTCTTGGCATTCTAATTTTAAGTGTCTGATACAGCATATATATTACAAATTTGTGAGCCATGTGGGTTTTTATATTCTGCATTTTCTCTTTTTCACCTGTACTTTGTTTCTGTTTCCTGGGCCTTGGTGGATAGTGCTGATAGGTGACTGTATGGTACCTTTTTTACAGGGCTTCAAAGGAATAAGAGAGAATATTGTGTAGAGAAAAAGAAACAAAAGACCTCATGTCCTTAAGAGCTTATACTCCAACTGGGGAGTTAGTATTTACATATCTGGAAGAGGTATTTAGACTGAGTATTCACATTTGTTCCTATTTTACTCAGATAAAGTGTTGAGTTGTGGGAGTCAGAAAATCTGAGACTTCCAGCAGTGGACTCGAAAGCCTCTGGGAGAAAAGTCTTTCCTTGAGACCCACCTGAAAACTTCCTTTTATATCCCGTGGCCAACCATAACTATAAGGAAAGCTGGTGAAGTAAACGGCAAGCCACTGGCATTTTTAGGCAGATGTGGTCTCTGCATAGAGGAGTTGTTCTCAACCCTGCATGGACTCCTGGCCCCATTCAGACCAACAAGATAAGAAGCCCTGGTGAGGAGGCACAGCATTGGCATTTTAAAAATTCCCTAGGTGAGTCTGGTGGGTGCTTTGGGGTTGAGACCCACAGGTCTTTAGTATATTAAAAAGGCCTTTGTATGATTGGGTTGAGATTCTTTAATGTGATATAATTTTTCCTACTAGAAGATATTTTGATTTCTAAACCATCAGCTTATCTGTTTATAAATTGACGATGTGTAATAACATCCAAATATATCATTAATAGCCTCTGTTCTGTAATAATTAATAGGTATTTGGGCACCTGCAGAATTGGAAGTTTCATGGATATATCCCGTAAATGTGCTCTTTCGTACAATATTTTTAGAGGGAGGAAGGAAACATATTGAGCAAGATAAAATAACAATATAAGAGAGTAGCATGAGTGTACTGTGTATAGCTAGTTCTTAAGTTAACTATGAGCTTTTGTTCAGTGACTTCTTTTTGGAATTTTTGTTTTTGTTTTTGTTTTTAAATCCCTTCCTAGGTTTTTTCCTGTTTTTTTTTTTTTTTTAAGATTTTATTTATTTATTTTTAGAGAGAAGGGAAGGGATGGAGAGAGGGAGAGAAACGTCAATGTGTGGTTGCCTCTCATGTGCCCCCTACTGGCCGGCAACCCAAGCATGTGCCCTGACTGGGAATTGAACTGGTAACCCTTTGGTTTGCAGGCTGGCACTCAATCCACTAGCCACACCAGCCAGGGCTATTTTTTTCTTTCTTTATTTCTCTGTGCAAAAACAGGGGCCAGTCTCAGGTGGAGACAGAAGCATAGCTTCTCCCAAGCCCTATTCCTGCAGCTGCCTGCTTCTCTTGCTCCCTACTCTGTTCTACCCTGTTCCTTTTGTAAAAATTGAAGAATTTTGAGTGAATTAGACTTTTATTTTTCTGTCTGGTTGGATGGTGGTTTGGGGGAAAGGGGAAAAGGAATAGGCTGGGAGATTGAGGTAGGGGATCATTTTAGGTGTTTTCAACCCCTCTTTCCCTCTTTCACACACACTCATCAGATTGTAAATTTATTTTGCTTTCTCTTTTTGCTATGTCCATTTTCAAATGGCAGTAGGGATGTGGGGTCAGATATGAAACCAGGGTGGAGAGGGAGTCCTCCTGGGCAGCCGTTTTCCTCTTCCTTTCCTCCTCCTTGTCCATTTTTAAACATGTAGCATCCATGTGGGTGCTGGGGACATGGAAAAAACTACTCTTGTGCCCATTACTTCCCTCTGTTCCTTTCCTCACCCAGTTAGTGTGGTTGATGATGTCTTCTGGTGTCATGGTGATCACCCCGTGGGTCCCCTTCCAGTATTTCCTCTCCGACCTATTTCTCTCCTCACCCAAATCATGTACACACTCCCCCTCAGTCTTTGCTCTGCACATTGCTGAAGATCCAGGCTCACGTCAAGTTCTGCACTTGAATGATAAAGTGGAAACAAACAAAAAAAATAAACTCTTGATCTCTTATATAATAATGTAATTATATAGTACTATATTTGGGCTATCAAAGCTGAACCTAAATTATCAAAGAGGTAAGTACCATCTCTATTTAAAATATCTGGAAACAACTTTTTCCTAACACCCTGCCCCCATAATCCCTGTATCTCCTTTAAGCTTATTTTTTGTCTTATTACTATCTGACATACTATGTATAATATTCTAATTTATTTTGTTTGTCTCTCTTGCACTTCATAACAAAATTCTCTAAGAGTGGGGATTAAAAAAGTATCATTAGTTCATTTCTGTGTTCTCTACCCAGCACATAATAAAAATCCTAAAGAAATAGTTTGTTGAATGATTAATTGACTCGCCCAAGGCCATTTAATCAAAGGCATCAGAACCAGGGTTCAAAGATAGGAATCTTGCGTATCTTTTTATTTACCCCATTTAGACAACGTTTTTTTTTTTTTTTCTTGTGTTTAATATTTCAGCATTCACTGACAGCTCTGTCAAACAGTACAAAATTATAGGTATAATTTAAATATTGATGTAATGTAGAAATTACCACATTAAAAAATATTCTGAGAACCTAAAGTTGTCCAGTCCATACCTAAAATTCATTTTCAAAATGAAAATGTCATTTTCAAATCAGCTGATGCCCAAGATTTCATTGCAGACAAGGAAGTGTTTGATTTGAAAAGTTTTGGGACAAGGCAAGAAAAAGACAAAACATGAATCATTTGAATAAAGTCAGTTCTCTTGTTTAAACCACAAATAAGCTGATTTTTGGGGGGGAAATCATTCTGTCTTGCTGAAGCTGTAATGTTAAAATAGTGGTCCTGTTTCTAACTTGATTCAAAAGTTGTGGTTGGAAATGTCCACATGTGGCTTAGAAAGAAGCATGGAGGGGATAAAGAGCAGTTTGTGGCCATTGGGGCTGGATTTGAATGTAGACACACCTGTTGCTGGCCGTTGATTCTCCTGCTGGCAGTTTAATTCATTTTAAAACTTTATGATCTGATTGCTAATTGTTTGCTCTTACACAGTACCTCTCTTACAAGATATATAGCCTTTGGATACACTATGTAATTTAAAGAAGAAGCTGGTTAAAGGAAGACTTTGGAAAATTCCTTAAGTGGGCTCAGAATCCCAGGTCTAGCCAGCTACGCGGTGATTTTTTTTTTTTCCTTCAGCCAAAGAGCTAAGTGTGAAATAGGACTTCTTAAATAAGGCGTGGCAGTCAAGGTCACTGGTTCCCTTTTTGTTCTCTGCTGATGGAACAGTAACAAAACGCAATGCCCAATTTTAAGCCTGTGGGAGTTTTGGTTACTTGATCATTTGCTGTGACCTCTTTGAATCAAAAAAAGCTTTAATGGGATTTCACTGGGGCCAATGGCTGTAGACTTTAATCTGTGGATCCTTAGTCTGTCCTCCCTCTGCTTTGAGCAAGGTGATTGAAAGGGTGAGCACTCCTCTTTCAGAAAGTCCCTGGTAGAACTGTAGCCTGGGAGTTCCCTATAGAAGCTGTGGCCACGGAACACTCTCTGTGCCAACGACAGGGCCCATCTTCAGGAAGAAGGCTGAAAATGATGAAGGTAATAGCTGAATAAGTTTTTTATATTTAGATATCAAAGGGAATAAAAAATGGGTGAAGAAACCCATGATTAATCTCAATTATTGCTTTAATAGATGTATACCTTTGCAATGAAAAGAATCAATGTTAGCCAGTTCAAAGAAGAAAGGTGGCTCCAGTTAGGGAGGCCCTAAAGAAATCTGATGTAAGATAGAAGCCTAGTGCTTAGTTATCTCTTTCTTTTAGCAAGCCTATCATTTTTAATTTACTAGACATTTATCTCCTACAAACTGGCCAATACTATATTTTGCCTCTTTCTAAAATGAGGAAGGCAAAACAAGAATGTCTTCTGGACACTTAGATACTCTGAATTTTGTGTTGATTAATTCTTCGCGACACTGTTTACAAAATTTAGTGCTTACAGCTAATTCTGCCAGGCATTATTTCTTTCTTTCTTTTTAAATATATTTTTAAAGATTTTGTTTATTTATTTTTAGAGAGAAGGAAAGGGAGAAAGAGAGGGAGAGAAACATCAATGTGTGAGAGATACATTGATCAGTTACCTCTCGCTTGCTCTCAATTGGGGACCTGGCCTACAACCCAGGCATGTGCCCTGAGTGGGAATCGAACCAGTGACCTTTGGGTTCGCAGATTGGCACTCAGTCCACTGAGCTACACCAGCCAGGGCTGTTTCTGTCTTTCATTTGTATTGATCAGGTTGTATTTTTCTAAGTACTCTCTTTAAGTGAGAACAATATCAATACTTTTATGCCTTTTTGCTTATAGTGCTGAGTCTAGTTTCTATGAATTTATGTCTTTTACTGTTATTGTTTGATATTTTGGTTTTTATCATACTTGAGTGTGACTAATGAATAAATAGTTAAGGGAATTTTCAACTTAGAGTTGTAATGTCATTAAAATATGAAAAAAATGAAATCATAATATTGGGAAATTATTTTATAGTCAGATATATCAGCATGTTGGGGGCAGGGGGTGAGGATTGTATGTATATGTATAGTTCACTATTATTGCTATTATTTTATAATCTTTTATGAAAAGGCTAGAAAACATTGTGGAGAAAAAAATGTAGCATGCCTTATATTCCATGAGGTTACTCAAAGTTAGTTTTATAAAATTAATTATATCTTGCATCACTCTTCAAAATGCTTAATTAGAAATACAGCTCGAATAGTCATTGAGGTTCTATGATCTCCATAGGATTGCTGTCAGAAGCACTCAAGGGAGACAAACAGGGTGGTGGAGATGGCAGACACTCTGGAGAGTAATACACTTTGTCTTGAATCTCTTTCAGGCCGTATGTAATTCTGCTGAGCTTCATTTACTCATGTATAAGGGAAACATTGTTGTACCGTCGACAGTGTACAAGTTCAAGGGTTAGCCAGACTCTGATTCCATTTCTACCCTTTCTTTTTACTAACTGTGTAGTTGAAGCAAGCTCTTAACTAACCTGTCTAAATCTCCCTTTTCCCACATGTAAAACGGGTATTATAGCTTCTTTAGAGTACTTCTGAAAAATAAATGAAATTAAATGTATAAGGAGCTTTGCAGAGTTGTGGTGTGAACTAGGTAAATATGTGGTGGATTAGGATTGTATTTCCACTGTTTTTCTTCTAGAATTTCAGTTTGGGAATTGACTTTGGTTCAGTGGTGGACCTGTCTGGTGTAAGGGAGATCCTGTTTCCTGTTCCAGTGATGATAGATCAGTTCAGTGGGCCAATCCTGGTGAAATAGAAGGGAGAATAGGACTGGTGGAGACAGGAAGGAAAATGCCCTAGGAGAGTAATGGGATACTCATCTTTCTTTCTAGATGAGGACAAGGCAGCACTGAGTTCTGCAACCTACAAATCATAAGATGATCAGACCTAACTTAAAGTCTGTATTTTGTATATCAGACTAGAGAGATGAAGAGGTTCTGTTTAAAAATTAAAGTCTGGGGAAAATGGGGTTATGGAGGAGGTTCCAGGCTGGGATTTGAACTAAAGGTGGGACCCTGTGGGGATGGAGACCAGGAGGGACAGAGACCATGCAGGACAGTGAGAGAGACAGCAGAGGACAACAAGAGACCCTGCAGAAGGAAAGGAGTGGAAGTGCTCTCTCTGGTAAAAACTGACCTCCGAGGGGACTTCCGGCCAAGATGGAGGTGTAGGTAGACACACTGTGCCTCCTTGCACAACCAAAAGAAGGACAACAACAAATTTTAAAACAAAAAACAACCAGAACTGACAGAAAATCGAACTGTATGGAAGTCTGACAACCAAGAAATTAAGAAACATACATCCAGACCGGTAGGAGGGGCGGAGAGGACCCAAGCGGTGGGGCGGTAGCTGGCGGATCCGGGAAAGGCGCGGCTGGCCGGGAGAGGTGGTGTCTGTGGACCGGGCATCCCACTCCCTTGTGAGGATAAACCGGGATGAACAACTGGGAAGCGGGATAGACCCCGCAACCCAGAGTTCCAGCTCGGGGAAATAAAGCCTCAAAGCCTCTGATTGAAAACTCCTGTGGGGGTTGAGGCGGCAGCGGGAGAAACTCCTGGACTCACAGGAGAGCTCATTGGAGAGACCCACAGGGTCCTAGAGTGTACATAAGTCCTCCCACCAGGAATCAGCACCAGAATCAGCACCAGAGGGGCCCAATTTGACTGTGGGTAGCGTGGAAAGTGACTGAAAACCGGCAGAGAGCGGAGCAAGTGCCATCGTTCCCTCTTGGTCCCCTCCCCCACAAACAGCATCACAACGCAGCGACGTGGCCCCCCGGTCCTGGTGAACACCTAAGGCTCCGCCCCTTACTACGTAACAGGCGCGCCAAGACAACAAAAATGGCCCAAATGAAAGAACAGATCAAAGCTCCAGAAAAAACACAACTAAGTGACTAAGAGATAGCCAACCTATCAGATGCACAGTTCAAAACACTGGTAATCAGGATGCTCAAAGACTTGGTTGAATTTGGTCACAAATTAGATGAACAAATGAAGGCTACAATAAAGGAAACGAAGGAAAAGGTACAGGGAACCAGCAGTGATGGGAAGAAAAATGGGACTCAAATCAATGGTGTGGACCAGAAGAAAGAAAGAAACATTCAAGCACAACACAATGAAGAAACAAGAATTCAAAAAAATGAGGAGAGGCTTAGGAACCTCCAGGATGTCTTGAAACATTCCAATATCTGAATCATAGGGGTGCCAGAAGGAGAAGAGGAAGACCAAGAAATTGAAAACTTATTTGAACAAATAATGAAGGAGAACTTCCCTATTTTGGCAAAGGAAATAGACTTCCAGGGGGTCCAGGAAGCTCAGAGAGTCCCAAAGAAGTTGGACCCAGGGAGGAACACACCAAGGCACATCATAATTACATTACCCAAGATGAAAGATAAGGAGAGAATCTTAAAAGCATTTAGAGAAAAGGAGACATTGACCTACAAAGGAGTGCCCATGAGACTGTCAGCTGATTTCTCAAAAGAAACCTTGCAGGCAAGAAGGGGCTGGCAAGAAGTATTCCAAGTCATGAAAGGCAAGGACCTACATCCAAGATTACTCTATCCAGCCAATCTTTCATTTAGAATGGAAGGGCAGATCAAGTGCTTCCCAGATAAGGTCAAGTTCAAGGAGTTCATCATCACCCAGCCCTTGTTATATGAAATATTAAAGGGACTTATCTAAGAAAAAGAAGATCAAAAATAGGAACAGTAAAATGACAACAAACTCACAGCTATTAACAACTGAACCTAAAACAGAAACAAAAACAAACTAAGCAAACAACTAGAACAGGAACAGAAACAGAATCACCGAAATGGAGATCACATGGAGGGTTATCATCAGGGGGGTGGGTGGGGAGAGAGGGG
>VMDR010017568.1:0-19971 GCA_007922815.1 Macrotus californicus
AAGAGAAAACCCTACAACATAGACATAGGGAAACTGGTAGTAAAAGAATTGGAAATATGAACAAATACTAACCAAAATAAAAGCTCTTGTAGCTATAGTAATATCTGCAAAAGAGAAGTTCAGGCAAAACTGTTATTAGGTTAAAGAAATGCAGTAGGTTGATGAAAGTTTCAAGTATGAAAATGTGGTATTCTCATAAAATGGAATATTCTAAGAGCAGGGAAAAGGAATGAACCAGAGTAAAAACAGTAAGGTAAAGAAAGATGCATGTAATAATATATCACTTCTATAAAGTATAAAACCAGGCAAAACAATAATATATTACACACATGTATATAGAGTTTAGGGATGCATAGACATGTGAGACAATTACAAAGAGGGGCATGAGAACAATGGAACGTGAGCTCAGAACAGTGGCTCCTTGGAGGGGGCGCAGGGAGGGCTGCACAGGAAGCTCAGGTGTGAAGGAGGCAGAGCAGGCCTCTTTCCTGCCGGGTTCAAGGTTGGAAAAAATCTCATTTTTCAGGGAAATACTCTGCCACAAAAGAGAGGGAACCATTGTGTCAACCTACAAAAAAACAACAATTTACTTGTTGAGAAAATTTTACCTTATACTAAAAAAAAAAAGGAATCATTTGCTTTAAGTTCAAAGGCCATAAAATAAAAGACAACAGGGACTTTGGAGTTAAATTCAGAGTGGGGACCCCCTTGTCCTCAGGTCTTTGTGTGTTTCCCATTCTCTAGGAAGAGGTGCTTGTTCTGCTCTAACCTGACAGAGGGTGGTGTGTAGGGGTGAAGCATTTCAAGAGAACAATCTGAAGAACCAGAATTCTGCCCCCCATTTCGGGGAGCCAGGAACTGGTCCGCAGACCCTGACAGGAAGGTTTTCGAAGAATCTCACTGGAGAAGGCGAGTAAAGAGGGCTACAGGGGAGCAGCCAGGTTCCTGCTGAGGGTGGCCCACAGGGGGGCGTTGTTTCTAGGCACCAAATAGACCCTTGAAAGGAAGCCAATCTTCTTCTTTTTAATATATCTTAACTGAATATAACGTACAAAAAGGACACAAATCACAAGTGTACAGCTTTGTGGATTATCAAAAGATAAAAATGCAGGTAACAACCTCCATGATCATGAGTAAACATAAGCCCAGAGCACCTGCCCTGCCCCTCCTAATGGCCCAAAGGTAACTACTCTCCTCACTTCGAATAACATGGGTTAGTGTTGCCTGTCTGAACATTTTATAATTATTCAGTTTGTGGGCTTTCTGTCTGTTTTTTTTCACTCAACATTTTACTTTGAGATTCATCCATTTTTAAATAACAGTAGTGTATCGGTTTCATTGCTATATAATACTCCACTTACTTATTTACTTATTTCCGTTGGACATCCTTGTATACCTCTTTTCGGTACATGTTTGAAACATACTCAGGAGAGGAATTCTGGGCCATGGGTCTATGATGTTCAGCTTCAGAAGGCACTGCCATACATATTTGCCCAGTGGACGTAAATAGCTTACACTTCCACCACCAGCAGATGAGAGAGAGCTCTACGTGCTCTTCTATGTCCGTACCACCATTCTGTACTGAAGTCCTCTTCGTTTTACTATGCTGGCGGGTTGTCGTTGTGAGTTTAATGTGAGTTTCCCCAAAGGCTGATGAGCCTATGTTGATGTTTATTGCCATTTTGAAATTCTCTTTTGTGAAATGATGGTTCAAGTGTTTTGCCCATTTTTATGTTGGTGGGCATTTTTATTAATGCTTTATTTATGTTCCTTTTATATTCAGTTATAAGAACTGTAAATATCTTATCTGTGACTTGCCTTTTTACCTTCTTAATGCTGTCTTAGGAGAAACAGAATTTTCTAATTTACTGTAGTGCAGTTTATCAATCTATGTTATTCAATTTATGTTAAATGACTTTTTTCATTTAATAAATTTTTGCCTAGCCCAAATATGCATTTTAATAACTTTTAGGGAAAGCAGACCAAAAAATCAGTAAGAACAGAGTATCTGAGCAACACTGTACCAAAGCTGACCTAGCTGATATTTTACCATGAAAAGTCGTATCCGTGTCAGCCAAAAACACCAAGATTGTGCTGAGTGGGGAAACACTAGAAACATTCCCACTACAACCAGGAAATGACAAGTATATGCTCATTATTACTACTTTTATTAAACATTGTACCAAAGGTATTACCAGACACATTTGGAGAAGAAAAACATATAAAAGTTGGAAGGAAAAGGGGTAACATTCGGTAGTTGCAAATGACAAAGTAATCAACTGAAAAATACTATGAATAAAAATAGAATTCTGCAAAGTAGTGTAGCATGAAATAATGTCCACAATAAGTAGTTTTCAGTTAAATAATCAACAATATGGTAGATATGCTTGGATAAAAATTCCCAATTATAACAGGGGAAAAACGTCTAAGAGTAACCCTAACAAGAAATAAGTGAGGTCTATGTGGATAATATTTTAAAACATAACTGAAGGGCAGAAAGAAAGACCTGAGCAAGTGCAAAGACACCCAGTGCTCACAAAGAAGAGACAGCATCAACACGTGTTCATTTCCTCCACATGGGTTCATAAATTTAATGTGACCTCTGCACAAACCAAGATGGCTTTTTGTTTGTTTTTGGTGTTTGTTTGTTTGTTTAGAACTAGACTAATAAATCGAACGTCAATATTAAAAATGATAGAAACACTTTAAAAAGGAAGAGCAGTAAGCAGGGACTAACCCTATGGGATATTAAAACATACCAAAAAACCCCTCAATAACAAACACAGTATGGATGGCAGACCAGTGGAACGGGATAGAAAGTTTATAAACAGATCTAAATACATGGCGGGTCTTTACTTTAGTAAGTGAAACAGCTCATCTGTATGGGGGAAATGATTACCAGGAAATAATGCAGCAAATAATGGGGAAAATGAGGAAAAACATTAGGATGGAACCATCTCTTACAACTTCAAGAAAATTCCAAGTAGATCAATGATTTAAAATATAAAGACATGCAAGTTCTAAAAAGAAAACATGGGAATTATTTTATAACTGCAAGTCATTAAAACCGTACTATGTATAGCAGCCATTAAAAAAATGACTAATCACTAAATTCCACTACATAAAAATAAAAGCAAAGAAAAGCTTCTATGTGTGTAGGGGGAGGAAAGGGGGGCAAATCAGAAGTAAAGTCAAAAATAAATAACACCCAGAAAAAATCTTTATAATTAATATCACAGAAAAAGAGCTGATCTCCCTAATACTTACAGAGCTCCTAAAAATCAAAAAGAGAAACATGCACACCAGTAGAAAAAAGGCCAAAGAATGAACAAACTGTTCACAGAAAAGGAAGTACAAGTGACTACATTTATACAGAATCGCTTATCCCCACTCATAGTGAAAGAACCAAAATTAAAACTGTCCTGAGATACCACGTCTTCTCTGCTAGATGAGCAAAAATGCAGAAATGCAACAACACATTATATTGACAAGGCTCCGGGAAGACAGGCACTTTGCTTAGATGGCTGGGAGGACTTTAAATGGACACAATCCTAGTGGATAGTCACTTGTCACTATCAAAATTACTAATGCTGATGCCTTTAGTCTAGCAATTCCATTTCAGGGCATTTATCCTGCATCTGTAAGTGCACACCTCTAAAATGACATATGTATACAGAGTTACTCATTGTATTATTGTGACAGCAAAAGATTGGACCAAACATCAGTACCAGGGGACTGGTTAGATACATATAATGACAGTTATGATGCGTATAACTGCATATAATGGAATGCTATGCAGTTTCAGAAATGAATGAGGAAAAAATATTGTTGATTTTTGAGAGAGGGGAAGGGAGAAAGAGAGGGAGAGAAACGTTGATGTGAGTGAGAAACACCAATCGGTTGCCTTCCGTACCCGCAACCCAGGAATGTGCTCTGACCGAGAATCGAACTGGTGACCTTTTGGTTTGATGCCCAACCATCTGAGCAACACCAGCTGGGGCAAAGAGGAACTATCCTTAAAGCAATTTGAAAACACCTCTAAGACACAGTGAGCGGGGTGGGGAGAGCATGTTACAGAGCAGTACGCACATTACCTTGCATATACAAAAGGGAAAACAATTAAGAACTTAGCTTTGTGGGAAAATAAAAAAAGCTCTAGAAGAATACTGCGCTTGAACATACACTTGTAGAAAGTTTGTGGATTAACTTTGGAAATACAACAAGGCTATTTTATGATATTATGGATATAATGCAGGAGACAGAATGATGGTATCGAGATATGAACATAAAAAGGAAGAAGAGAAAAAGGAAGGAAGGGAGAGAGGACAGGGAAGACGAAGAAAAGGAGAGAGAAGAGAGGAAGCAGAGCATGTGGGGACAAAGGGGAGGACACAGGGACAGACAGAGCAAAGAGGATAAGGGGGGAAGACATACTCACTCGTACAGTGGTTCCGAGGGTGAGGGTGAAATATGTCAAGGCCACATACACACTAGGAACAAGGGCTTTAATCAGGGGCTAGGAAGTATCTCCAAGATGAATGCGCAGGGGAGATCAAGGCTGTCTGTGAAGACATTCTTGGTATTTTAAAATTTGAATGGAAACCTGCAGAGTGGTGAAGACACTGACTTCCTTAGGCTGGGAAATCAAGTCATCTGTCTTTCCTACAGGTAAAAATGGTGACTGCTGACAGTATTATGACTTTGTGCTTTTCACATATTAGTTAAGTTCAAATACTCTGAGCAGGATGTTGTCATCTACATAAGTGCACGGGACCACAGGGAATGCGGTGCGCTAAAGGAAACGGGAGAGAGGCTGGAGCTGATGGTGTGAGGGGGTGACCCAGCAGAGCCTTTGATGAGAACTACCTCTCAGCCTCTCTCTCCCCCTCATGGTGCTAAGCGGAAGCCTGGATCACCCAGCAGGTGGTGAAAGGGGAAATTCCTGAGGTGGTTTCCCATATTCAGCCCTCCCTTCCCAGTCCCATTACACACCAATTCAAAGACACTCTGCTCTTCCCAAAGCCACCTCCCTGATCAAAATCCTTATCACTTCATACCAGAGCTTCTGCTACGGCCTCCAACTCAGCAAAACATCAGTATTTCCCCTAAACCAGCTTTTCCGGATTTTGCCATCTCAGTCAATGACGTACTTAGGCTTTTGGGTTAACCTTTTCAGTTTCCAAATTTTAAAGTCATTCCTGGATCCTCTCTACTCCTATCCAGGGCCACATTATGATTTTTGTGGACCCTAGGCTCTTACGCCTTTGTTGGCCCCTTCTTCCATTAAGAAAAAAAATTATATATATTTTACAGCTGTATGGTCATACAGATGAATATAAACCAAACTGGATTTATTTTATGTAGTCATTACTTTTTTCTCATTTTGCGATAAATTAAAATTCGAACATAGTACCATAGTACTATGCGCGTAGGTCCTAGGCACTGTGCCTCCAGCCTAATGGGTCGGCCAGTCCTGCTGTTCACTAAGATCCACAGGCCATGGGGCCAAACCTGAACTTTGTACCCTGGGCCTCCATAACTCTGACTGCTGCTCACCACTGTAAGTCCAAACTGCTGCCCCCAGGAAGGGCTTCCTGTCACCACCATCTCTCAGGAGCACCACTGAATAAAGGTAACACTA
Source organism: Macrotus californicus (assembly GCA_007922815.1). NCBI lineage: Eukaryota > Metazoa > Chordata > Mammalia > Chiroptera > Phyllostomidae > Macrotus > Macrotus californicus. The sequence continues at coordinate 5,642 of VMDR010017568.1, forward strand.
CAGATGTCAGCATACTAGAAGATCCTTCAGTAAACCAGGCCCATACTCCTCCATCAAGGGGCCATGGAAACGTTCCCACAGTGACACAGGGGACCAGGCAATGTCCCCGGCCCAGCCACCTGCTTGGCAGTTCCCTTGACTCTTGGATCTGCATGGGACTGGGCGCACGTTCCCCACTCCCATTCATAATGGAATGCTGCGGCAGACAGCTTTGTGGTTCAGTGGAGACGCCCATTCGTGTCAGGGAGTTTGGGTCACACAGACCGATGATGGCCCGTGGGAAGGCTTTCGGGCTCCAGCAGGCCCAGGAGCAAGCCAGAGCTGCTTTCACATGGTGATAGTTGCCCGGCGGTGTTGAGTCTCCTACTGGAGATTGCCAGAGGTTCTGTAAGTCATTCTGTTGGTCACAGACATTTTGGGTATCACTGGGCCATGAGGCTCCAGTGGCAGGGCAATCTGCACCGCAGTCTGCACCTGCTTCAGAACATTTTCTTGCTCTCTGGATACCATTCAAAACCACCAGCTTCACAGCTCGCCAGGTAAATGGGTTGGAACAGCGTGCTCAAATGCGGCCTATGTTGCCCCCCAAAATCCAGAGACCCAACATGCACTGTGCCTTCTTGTGGTGGTCAGTGCAAGGTGCAGCAACTCTCCCCTCACTTTAGAGTGGCATGCCTCCGACTGCTGCACCCCTCAAATCTTCCACACATGGCAGGACCCTGCACTTTCACGGACTTTCTTACCTTCTGGCATGAATGTAACTTACTAAGGCATCTAGGATACTTGCTCCCTTCCGTTCTCCTGTTCCAATTAGCATTATGTCATCTTTATTTTTATTGATTGATTTTAGAGAAAGAGAAACACTGATTTGTTGTTCCACTTATTCAATTGTTCATCAATTCTTGTATGTGCTCTGACTGCAGTGACACTCTAACCAACTGAGCTATCCGGCCTGGGGCATTGTCATCTTTGCAGGGGATTGGGCTGATGCTATCAAGGTGATTGAAGTCTGGTTCACCTGTTTTATGAGAACAGCATTCACATGACCTAGAGGCATATCAGGAAAGTTATATTGTTGCCCTTGAAAAAGCAATCTGCTTCAAAATGTTTCTGATTATTATTAATGATAAGAATGGCGGAGGGCAGGGGGAGCATTTGCTAGAGCAGCAGCTGTAAGCAGATGCATAGGGCTGTGCTGATTTGTCCCAGCGATGACACTGCCTCCCGGTCATGGTTATGATGGGCATTACCATCTGTTTAAGTTTGCAGTAATATATAATCATCTCCATAACCCATCTGACTTCTACACCAGCCAAACAAACAAGTCGAATGGGGATGTGATAGAATCATACCACTGCTTCTTTCCAGTGCTTGATGGTGACACCAATCTCTGGGGGTCCCCTGGGGGTGGGGAATTGTTTCTGGCTTACTGTCCTGAAGGGGGAGTTGTGTAGTTTGAGTTTTCACTTGACCCTTTCTGTAACAGTAACCAGTGTCACCTGCTCTGTGACTATAGGAGCTCTCACCCTCCAAAGCTGCCACGCAGGCTTTCTGATTATCCACTTACAGTTGGGAACTCAGCTTCATTTCTCCTTTATCCTTTGCACACTCTCTAGGACCGTCAAAAGAAGCCAGGCGGCTCCGTGATCTATCTGATCTTTGTTAGCTCCATAACGACAATGCCGCAGCTACTTGACCTCCCAACGCCTTGCCCTCTCCCTGCACTTCTCACGCCCACACCGTGGTAATCTGAATAATCACGGCCACATACTGGGGAGGACGTGTCTTATTTCCCATTGGCAAGTAAGTTCCCTCTATGCTCTTTACCTAGAGGGGTAAGCCAAATCCAGAATCCCATTTTGGGTATCTATTTCCTTGGGCAATGTGCGGTAACAATTTTTATGTCAGTCAGGATCCCAGAAAGAAACAGATGACACACTAAAATTGGTTTGTTTAAAGAGAGTTTTAAAATGGGACTATTTACAAGGATGTGAGCAGGGTTTAAAGAACCCACACAGCACGTTATAGTCCCCTGAAGCTGGGAACAGTGTGGCACCGTTACCACTCCTAGACCTCAAACAGCAATGAGAATCTCCTTCCAGAACTGGAAGAGGGAGATGCCTGCATGTAGTGACCATCTCTCTACTTTCATCCAGCCTGCCCATGGTGACCCCATAGGTAGGGAGCCAGGAGAATAATCTGGACTCTTAGGAATTTCCATTGAACAAATCAAACTGGAAGCCAAAGGGCAAGGACATCCAAGAATGTAACCTGTAAGGTCAGCCTCCCAAGGGCAACAGCACAGAAAGTGAATCCAGGGACAAATAAAACATACTCTGTGGTTTTTAAAAATTAACTTTTGTGCATTTACGTTCAGTTCCCTCACTCAGATTACAAATCCCTTGGAAGGTTAAGAGACTGTCTTACCCTTCCACGGGTCCTCCCATAGCACCTGAGATGGTTTGTCACGAATGAATGAATGACAGTGCTTCAATGTTCAGAGCTACATGACACGTCCATAGACCAAGTTACAAAGTGTGATAAAAAAACTATCTAAAGAAATAATCTGCCCTATGTATTCTACCCAATTCTAATAGAAGGACATCAAAGTGATTGGGACACAGAGGGAGAGAGCACAGCAGTCCAAACTGACTGGATGAGGTAAAACTCGGACAGCATTTAATACAGTCCCAACTGAACAATAATTTGGACTCTCCTTGAGTGATTTCATGGGCAGGCGTCAGCCAGTCCAGCCCGTGCTTCTGATTAGCAGGGCTTCAGATGAAATCACATCACTCAGTGTGTGGCCTTAAAGTGATAGCTGAGTAATGGATGGCGATTTCCCATCTGTATTATGATAATGCTCCCTTTCCAATGGGTTTTTGTGAATTCTGCTAAGTGGCTCTGATTTTCATTTCCTCAACACATTTTTCTTCCCCGAATGCCCTTCTAATATGCCTTGTTTTGACAATCAGTGGCTTAGTACAATTTGCAAGGATTTGTTTGTCTCTGCTACAGACTGATTCTTATCTCACCTTGATTTGTTAGGATGCATTTAACCTGTCACTGACAAAAGAGGTGGTGGAGACTTTTTCTGCAGGTAATATAAAAGAGGCAGTTTTATTTCTCAGATTCTATTTCAAGATTTGAAGACGAAGAAAGAGATGGCAGAGGGTTGCTGTAAGAGGATGTCACGCACATGTGCTGCTGCAGAGCTGCCCTGGACACAGACAAACAGGCTTCACATACAAACCTTTACCTGCTCAGCTTGGGGACCACACAGATTGATACACACATTTTACCTTAACATCAACATAGAATCCAAGTGCTACATTCATCTCTGGTGACCACCAATGGCACAAACCAAACAGTCTGGGTGACAGTGGGCTGGCGTGACAATTACTCCCCTTGAGGATTACATTTCAATTTTCTAAGTTCTTAATATTGAGAATATACATATGTAAAGTGCACAAATCTTAAGAGTGCAGCTCAGTATATAAATATGTAAAGTATATGTATATATATGTGTATGTTCATGTGTATATATGTATGTAATTATCACTATATGAAGAAGTGGGACATTTCCAGCACTCTGGAAGGTTCCTCCATGCTCACTTTTCGTTATTACCAACGTGTCCCAAGGATAACCACTATTCTGACCTCCATCAACATTGATTAATTTTGCCTGTTTTTGATTTTCATTTAAGTGGAATCACACAGTATTTCTATTTTGTGCCCAGTTTTTTTTCTCATTATTAAATTGTGAGATTCAGCATTGTCACAGTGTACCTGACAATCTGACAATTTTTTGTATATTGCTTTTGAGAGAGAGAGAGACATATCGATTTGTCGTCCTGCTTCATGCATTCATTCATTGCTTGATTCTTGTACGTGCCCTGACCAGGGATCGAACTGCCCAACCTTGGTGTGTTGTCACAATGCGCCAACCAACTGAGCTACCTGGCTAGGGCCTCACTAGTTGATTTTTAATGCTGAGGAGTATTTTGGTGTATGTTCATACCACAATTTATTTATTCATTCTATCACTGAGGGCCATTTAATTTCTTTTAATAAAATCTAACAGATTGCAAATGAATATTTAACAAACTGTACTCATATATAAATCACAGAAGGGAACAGAAGAAAGGCATTTTCTTCCTCTGCATATCCCATGGCAAAGTTTTGAAAATGCTTTTCCTTCTCTATTACCACAACACCTAGGGGTCTAACAAGCCTGCAGGTCTAGATGGGAGCATTTATATTTGGAAACAGTGACTTTTAGTTGTAATAATCCTCAGACAGCATCTAGATGTTCATTAGAACCGAACAACAATGCCTGGGGCCCACTAGAAAGCACTTAAGTCAGAATCTCTGGTGGGTAGAGCCCAAAAGCTGAGAACTAATCTAGACTAATTGTGCTCAAATTTTGCCAAATATCAGACCCTCTGGAAGACTTGTTCAAGCACAGACTGCTGGGCTCCACCTCAGAGTGTTTCAGTAGGTCTGGGGTGGGGCCCAGGAACCTGCATTTCTTACAAGTTCCCAGGTAACGCTGATGCTCTGTTCCAGAAGCCACACAATGAGAACCACTGATCTAGACCAACTCTGTTATTTTAAACAAGGAGAACCTGCGGGCCCAGCAGGCTGAAGTGATTTGCTGGAGCCATCGACCTAGTTAGTGACAAAGTTATAATTAGAACAAAGCCTCACAATCACTTTCCCTTTCATCTGACACACAACTGGATATCTCTATTAAGTCATCTAAAGCATTGTTAAAATAAAGAACACTTCTCCTTACCAAAAAAAAAAAGATTATTTAAGGAGTGAATAAGGGTAACTCTTTCTTATAAACCTATTTGCAAAAACCTAAGCATTCCGAGGAAGTAGGGAGATCATTTACACTAAAATCAGAATTTCAGGACAGGACGGATGGGAGAGCCAGGCGATGAGATTCCTTTGAGCAGCCTGAACTCAGGCCCCTGCCCAGGGAAGGGTGCATCTGCCTTCCGCACCCTTCTTAGCCCTCTCCTTCAGCTTCCTCCCAAAGGCTGAGCTGCTGCAAATCAAATGGGCCATGTGGGCACAAGTCACCCATTCCGGAGGCCACTTGTCTATTTCTTCCACATCTCTCTCACTGTACAAGATTTAGTCTGCTTTGCTGTATTTCTCTATGACTTGTTAATCTCACCCATATTTGCCCCTTACAATAGAATTTCTCCAAATATGGACAGCTTGTCCCTGCCAGGTGTGGCCCAAACCTGAGGTATGGATAACTCTGTGCCTAAGCACCTGTAGTGTCTATGAGCCCATCCTCCTAGCTGTGCTAAGCAGTTATGACAACGCACTGACAGTGTGGACCTTGTTGCTGAGACATCTGACCTGCCTTAGTGGCACCCTGAACTGCCTGCTGTCCACACGGTTATTGAAAAGCTTTGCTTGTGGGGCCAGAGGGTCTAGATTCTAAATACACAACTCAAGTGATTCTAATGGAACCCGGGTCTGGGGACCACGGTCCAATCGCTTATCAGGTATTTATTGAGTAATCATTAGCCTTGGCTGCTGACTTTGGTTTGCCGGGGTTGGGAGAGGTTCAGTCTAATGGCATTACACAGTGATTTTCAGTGTTCACACTGTTGGGAAGTGGAGAAAATACTTTTAGCTAGACCGCCATTCCCCCCAAATGGGAAGAGAGAGCAGAGAAAACAAAACTGTACTGGCCACAGACCGCAGGTGCAGGGCATCTGCATGTGAGATATAAAAAGTGATTTCTATAGAAAGATAACTGATACTCATTTTTAAATAGATAGTAAAGAATGAAGGACTCCCTGAGGTGGAGCAAAAAGCATTCATTCTAGATGTGCACAAAAGAACTTAGGGTGAGAAAACATCCAAGTATATCTAGAATGGACCAAAATGATTCTGCAACTACAGTGGGTCTATCGCCATTTTCGTAGAGGCTGATCTGAGCATCCATATTATGACTTTCATCATTTGCTGTAAATACAGTTTTCATTACTGAAGGAAGGTCCACTTAGTCTTTTGGTTCCTTCATAAAGTCCGTAGCTGAACTCCCTCCAACCATGTTATTCATTTACACACACACAGAAACGCACATGTACACACGTGCACTCGATCACAGGGACCCCACTTTGACTTAAAGGTAACGAAGGCCTTTCTCAGAGAGTGATGCTCCCTTTCTCAGGGAGTGATGCTCTCTTCCACTCCCCGGAATCATACTGGCCAGGTCCACAGTAAACCCACCACGGAGGGAAACAACATCTCCTCACTTAAGATTTAGTATTAACTTACTTCTTGAGGCAATGTGTTGGATTACAGTCTCTACAGGTCTTCCAAGTCCAAAGATCTGTTCAAGCAAAACTGCACACGTGGTTACTCTAAAAGCTTCATAAGTGATGCAGTGTGTAGCTGGAGGGGTGGGGGGGGGCAGGGGAGAGTTGTCAGGCGTTAGGACTCCAAGCCTTCATGGCTACCAGAGGGATTATTATGTCTCCACACTATTAATTCCTTAATGTGAAGCATAATATTTTTTATTTTATTTATTCTATTTTTTAAAAGATTTCATTTATTTACTTTTAGAGAGAGGGAAGGAGAGGGAGAAGGGAAGAAGAGAAACATCAGTGTGCGACAGAGATATCAGTTCCCTCTCATACACTCCAACCTGGGGACCTGGCCCACAACCCAGGCATGTGCCCTGACTGGGAATCAAATCTGCGGCCTTTCGGTTTGCAGGCCAGTGCTCAATCCACTGAGCCACCAGCCAGGGCTGAAGCATAATATTTTTAAATTGAGACATATTTATCATTTTCTATACATATAAAGCCACAAAGTTTCATAAAACATTACAATTTTAAAAACAGGCAAAACATCTGAGAGACATTTCACTAAAGAAGATATACCACTGGATGATAATCATGTGACAAGATGCTGGTTCAACATCATTACTCACTATGGATATATAAAGTCAAACCACGATGAGAATGGACACCCAACAGAAGGGCAGTAATCAAAACAGACTGACGATTACCAGCATTGGTGGAGGGTTCCACCTCCTCAGTGTAGAAGCCTCAGACACTGATGGCAGGATTGTAAAATGGTGCAGCCACTTTGGAAAACAGTTCTGTGGTTTCCTAAAAATTAAACATACACTCACCATATGATCCAGCAATCCTACTCCTAGGTAAATATACCCAAGGAAAATGAAAACAGGTCCACACAAAGACTTCATAAGCAAATGTTCACAACAGCATTATAATAGCCACAAAGTAGAAACAATTAAAATTTGAATGGGTAGCCTGGTTGGATGGCTCAGTTTGTTGGTGTTGACCCGTACAACAAAAGGTCATGAGTTCGATTCCCAGTCAGGGGACATACCTAAGTTGCAGGTTCAATCCCCGGTCGGGGTGTGTATGGGAGGCAACCAATTGATGTCTATGTCTCTCTCTTTCTCTGTCCCCTCCTTACCCTTTCTCTAAAATCAATAAACATATCCTCAGGTGAGGATTAAAAAAAAACACTTCTATTTTAAAAAGTTTTTGAATGGCTAAACAAAATCAGTATGTTCCTACAATGGAATACTATTCAGCAATAGGAAAAAAGAATACAATTAATAAACTGCTTATACGTGTTACAAGGATATATCTCAAAAATGTTTTTTGGTAAAAGCAGCCAGACTTTTTTTTTAATGACTATATATTTTATGATTTCATTCATATGAAAGGTTCGTAAGAAGCAATTTTATAGACAAAGAAAGATTAGTTGCTTGGGGCTGGTGGTAGGCATGGAGAGTGACTTAAACTGCAGAAGACAGACCTTTGTGAGGAAATTGGAATGTTCTAATAAAACTGGACTGTGGTGATAATTGCACAACTCTGTAAATTTACCAAATCATAAAATTATACTTAAAAAGGGTAAATTTTATGGCATATAAATTATACCTCAGCATTTGAAAAGTATAGAGACAGAATTATCACTGCACTGTGGAAATAGCTTTTATAGTATTTTACAGAATTTACAGCACAATGAAGGCTCATACTTCCATCATTGGTCCCAACCAGACCGAGATCCCTTTTTTAACAGCAAAAACAGTGACGATCCTGCATACTTGAACTGAACCTTTAGTATAATTTCAAGAATACTGTGAAGGCCCTGGTCAGGTAGCTCCGTTGGTTAGAGCGTTGTCCCCACATGCTAAGGTTGTGGGTTCAACCGTTTTGCCTTGCAATGCAACGCTGAACAACAACAAAAAAGCAAAATTACTACTTTAGTTCATCTCCATGGTGTTTTTAGTCATCTCTGCAGTCAGTTTAGAGCTGGGAAAGACATGACTGACTTTTGGACTATAGGCATGGCCCACGTGTGGGCAAAATGTACTTGACAAGTGGGTCGTAAGAAGGAAGGAAGTCCTATGACTTCCGTTATACATCCAACATTGTACGCAGGGACAATGTGCCCCAGCGTGGCTTCCTTCCCCTGAGGTTTTCATCTTCTGTAGGATATCCTCTCTACTTTATGAATAGTGGCCCAGCATCATTAAGTATTCCCAGAACTACCAACTGAGGACTTCCCACATATAAATCAATCGCTGAATAGGAGCTGAAATGTACCATTTCCAGTGCCAAGAAATGGACTCCGAAATCGTTTTCCAAATGATTTATAAGAAATACTTGTTTGTTTCAGTAAGTCTAGCTTTTGTCACTGTCCACTGACTGCCACTCACACTGCCCCTGCCTTGTTCAGCTGACAAGTACAAGTACTGCAAAGGCAAGAAACACAGGAGAAATCTACTTTAAAAGTGTGTAACTGTTTAGTTACACTTCCAGATAGTATGGTCAGTATGCTTTTGGGTGAAGTATAATAAATACATTATTTTTTTCCTTTATAATAATAAAGTTTATTATAACAGTTAATGCACTAACATATCAAAGTAAATCAAATCCTTCAAAATAAAATTTCTAAATATGAAGACTGAGATCAAATAGTGATCCCCTATGTCACCATAGACATGTGCCACATTGTTCAGGATTAAATACACTATTCTTCCTATGTTTTCTGATGTTCTGGCCACTCAATGTATTAATTATTTTCCCAGAAAAACAATGGACCTATAGCTTTAAATTTAAAGTACTTCACCAGAAAACATACTGTGTGTACTGTTTAAAAGTAAATAGTTTGTCAGTTTATCTTATGTTTCCTGTCTTTGCGGACATGCTGTAATATCCTGTTCAGGGACGTCCTAACCTCAGCTGGTCCTGGCAATTTCCCCACGGCCAGTTCATTTCCTGTATCAGTAATTCATATTTCTGTTCCCCATGTTACTGTAATTTTTTTCATACTGGTAAAAGAAAAAACCTCTTATAGATTAAAGAAAATAAACACCATAAATGGAGCACCTACTATAGGCCAGGAGCTATATACGAGGTATATTTAATACTCACAGCAACCGTATACTGTAGAAATCACTGTCCTCATTTTACAGATAGGGAAGGTACACACAAGGAAATCTCACACAGGTAAGGAGATTGAACCAGGGTTACATGACTAGTAAGAAGCACGCTTAAGATTCAAACAGATGTGCCTCCTAGACTCCTTGAGTGCCTCTAACTCCTATTCTTCCAGAAGTCAAGACAGACGTGTATCTCAAGGCATGGATTGACAACAGTATGCTATTCACGTTTTAAATTAAGTATTATAATTACTTTTGAAATCAAGCAGAATTTATATACAATAATGTGAACAAATCCTAAGTATTAAATTTTATATTTCTATACACTTGTGTGAACATCAACTAGATCAAGATTTGGGCAATTTCAGCACTCCTGCAGGTTCCCTCACGCCCCTTCCTGGTCAATCCACCATAAAGTAGTTTTTATTATATTTGAATATTGTATAATTGAGATCATAAAATATGTGAATTCCTGTTTATTGTTTTTAATTCTTGTCAAAGGACATTTTTTTTCATTGCTTTTTTAGAAAAGAGAGGAAAAGGGGGAGAGAGAAAAAGAGAAACATTTAAGTGGCAGAGAAATATCAGCTGGCTGCCTCTCGTGGGCTCCCTGACCTGGGATCAAACCCACAACCCAGGCACGTGCCCTGACCGGGAATCAAACCCACAACCTTTCTGTGTAAAGGATGACACTCCAACCAGCTGAGCCACCAACAGTCAGGGTGTTGTATGTGGATTATTTTGCTCATCACATCTGTGAGGTTTATCAATGGACAATGTATAAAATGGAAAAGTTAATTTATATACTTTAAATTAATGTTTCTGGAAGTTTCAAAAACTTCTAAACCAAATTTTGGTGAAATATCACTTAGTCAACTTCTTAACACTTTCATACTATTTGTATTTTCATATCTAATATATTTTTTAAAAACTTCCACATTAGTACCAACTAATGTACATTTTATGATAATGTAAATAATTTCCTTTAAAAGCAAACATACTTTTTAAGATTATAAAAATTTTTTTTAAGCTAATATAAAGTCTACAGCCATAGTACCCTGAACTTGCCGGATCTCGTCTGATCTCGGTGAAGTTAACTAATATAGAAATAAAAGGTGAAACTGTATGTGTAATTTTATGTAGTAATGTCCTTTGACAGTCTGGTGCTTCAATTACTTAAAAAGTCTTACATATGACCTCTGGGGATTCATAAGTTTTTCCATATGTATACTTACAAAATTGCAGGATTCCTTAGTATAGAGCTGAGTAATCCCAACATAACTCCCCCTGCTTCATAAGGACTGCCAGTAAAAATTGTGGAAAATTGTCTTCAACATTCAATATTACTAAAAAATCTGAACATAATGAATGAGTGACAAAAATCTATGCCCCAAGTTTGGTGACTGTCAGAGGGAAGGGGTCGGGGTAGGGAGGAAAGGGTAAAGGGGGAGTTGTGGCTTGGGGTGGCAAACACACAATACAATATACAGATGACGTACTACAGAATTGTACCCCTGAAACCTACATAACTGTGTTAACCAGTATCACCTGAGTAAGTTCAATAAAAAATAAATACATAAATAAAAAAGTAAAACGGTAGCTTTTGACGTGGACAATCATTCAGTACAGGACCAATGTTACAAGGGAAGGAAAAGACCTAGAAAGAGGGACAAGGAAGGGACAGAGGTATGTGTAAGTTAACGTTACCAATTTCACCTAAGAAAATGAAAAAAAATTTAGGAACATAAAATATTTTTAATTGTGCATACATGTGGTTCAAATAATACAGGCTTTGGTGCCACAAATACTGGGTTTGAATCCCAGAATTATTATTTATTATCTTTTTTTACTTTGGCAAGTTATGAAACCTCTAAGCCTTAGTTGAGTCACCTGAAAAATGGAGAATACTCACTCAGAACATTGCTGTTTACCTTACATGATAAAATATATATATTCGTATAAACACCAAGTACATATAAAAACTGTTTTTTCTCTCCTAATAATTATTACTGTATTAGGAGACAATCACTACAGCTTACCTGCCCAACACAGCCACAGATGTACCCAGAGCTGTTACAAACATTTACGTTCCTTCCATTTTGCAAGTAGGTCTCACAAGAACGTGACATCACCTAATTAGAAAGATTACAGGTGTTATGATTCACACGTGGAAGTCAACAGTCACAGGGGAAGAATTTTTAAAAAGTCAAGTGAATTCAGCTGCATCAGCAACAATAAAAACCGAAATACTCTCCAATGATGACTGTGACCCAACAGTTCTTCAGGAAAAAAGAGGAAAAAAGCTCTAAAATGTCTAGGACAGCACTGGGAATGAAACTGTGACGGGGGCCTGTCGGCAGAGTCCTGGAGCAGAGGTGAGGAAAACAGTGAAGTTCTCCAGTCAGCAGCTCACCTATTCTTACGCACCTACGGCCCCCGGTGCCCAGGACACGTCTGGGGATCAGAGGACCGCAGAGGTTTAAAACATAGGCCTAACAGTGTGTGGCTGTATGCCAAATTATTTAACCTCAGTCTCTCACGTGTAAATGTAAATAATGATAGTTATCACTACACAAGGCCATATAAACATTCAATGAGCTTATCACATAAAGGGCTTAGTTGAGTGCAGCGCCAGGATATGTGAAGCACTCAATACATATGCCCCTTGCCTTCCAGGACACCCTTTCTTGATTTTCCTTCCACCCTGAGTCTCCTTCCATTCTCAGTCTCCTGAGGTGCATACACGCAGGGCACAACTCCAGGAGTCCCCGCAGGGAACAGCTGTGAGAGGCTCAGAGCTAGGCAGGGACTTCAGAGGTCACACAGGCCGGAGTTGGGGCTCACCCAGAGTGGCGATACCTTGGTGAACAGCCCTGGCATTCAGACCCCAGAAAACACATGTCTGCGAATAAAAACAACACTTAAGGAGTAAGAGACAAAAATGAGAAATTCTAGAAATAAGGGCAAAACTGAAATAGACCACCCCTAACAAATCTGAAGCCCAATTTTGACAGGCTCAAGGTGATCTACAATAATTTATTTTTAAAGGAAGCCTCTATAATGGGTCACCCGCAATTTCTAGCATACAATAAAAATTATTAGAAATGCAAGGCAGTGACCAATAACCAAGAGATAAAATAATCAACTAAAAGCAAACAAAAATGAACAAGGACTTCACAACAGCTATAATTAATGTCAAAGAAAATAGAGAAAGATAGGTAACATGTAATATTTTAACAGAATTAAAACCTACTTAAAAAGAATCAAGAGTACACTTTAGAACTGCAAAATTCAGCATCCAAAATTAAGAATGTATTAGACGGGTTTAAAAGCAGATTGAACACATTAAATCTATTATCTAGCAGACAGAATTACTAAGTGCAAAGAAAGGCTGTAGGGTAAGTGGAGGCAGTCTGGCTTCCTCACCCAGGTGTCTGCGTAGCTGAGGGAGCAGTGTTCCCACAGCCTTGGAGGGGCCCAACAACCAGTGTTCTCATAGCCTTGAGACTGGGTCCGATAAATTGTTCCCACATGAAGTGGACTTGCAAGCACAGAATTATGTTGTGTTATATAATTTCTGGCATCTTGCCGGCTTTGTTTCCCTCTAAGGGGTACAAAACAGGTAGGGACTCTGCTGGGGGCAATGATGATGAGACACACGTAAGGGGACAGGTGCCACGATGGGTGCCACGCTAGTGAGCAAGGGCCATGACATAAGACGTGCAGACAGACACGCAGCTTGCAGTGCGGCTCGCCCACCCGTGAATAACGGCATGCCAGACATCCCAACAGCTCCGTGAATATTTTTCTGTCTGCACGAATACCATGAACCTGCCTGGCCCTGAAGGGTGGCAACACAAAGGCCAACAGAAAACATACTGAAGCACAGGAAAAAAGGAATGGAAACAAGAAAGTACAGCATGAACAGTACTTGAGTCAGAGTCAAAAAGTCCAACAGTAAATGTAACTGGAGTGCTAGAAGTAGAAGTAACAATCAAAAAAAAAGAAAGAAAAAAAGCAGTGTTTGAAGAAACAATGGCCAACAATTTTCCAAGTCTGCTTAAGGACATTAACCAAAAGATTGGAGGAGCTCAGAAAACCTGAAGTAGCATAAATAAGAAGTTCACACCTTAGAAATCACAGTGAAATGCATGAAAACCAAAGATAGATATTTTAAAAGCATATAATACCTCTTAGGATTCTCCAACTTAACCACGCCCTTCCTTGCTGTTACACGCCTGGCACACTTTAGAGACCTCATAGTGGCTGTTCCCTTGGCCTGGGACACTTTCCCCCAACGTGGCTCTCCAGACACCTTATTGAAAAATCATAGCCTACTCCCTACCCACTTGTGCACCCCCCTTTCCACCCCATCCCTGCCCTGAGACTTCCAATCACCCTGCCATGCCTTATTTCCTCTTACAGCACTCTTCACTTTCTAATATATGATTTACTTTTGTTTACTGCTTATTGGCTGTCTCTACCCACTGAAAGGCATTCTCTGAAAGGGTAGGTATCTTTGTTCTGTTGATTATTGTACCCCAAGTATCTTGAGCAGTGCTTTGTACACGTAGGGGCTCAAAAATTATTTGTTGAATACTATTACCAATATTATTCCAAGCCTTTTTAGTCACCAAAGAACTTGTTCATGCCATGTCCTCCACATACAATAGCTTTCTCTATTTACCTTTGGAAATGCTTTTGACAAGTGATACAGTGGTACTGTAGGGCAGTAGTTAAATAAAAAATACAGACCAGAGAACATGGAACCAGAGAGCATGGATCTACAAGTTACAGGATTCCATATACACACATTCTGCATTCTATATATATGTATTCTTTTGCAGAATACAGGCAAACGACCAAA
>VMDR010017569.1:0-19958 GCA_007922815.1 Macrotus californicus
ATTTTTCCTGTACCTCCTTTTTCCTTTCGTGGCACAAACTATTCATATATTGAACCACTTGACAGTGTCTCTCAGATCACAGAAGCTCTATTATTTTTCATTTGTTTATATTTTCTATTGGGTTTTGGTTTATTAAATTCTCTTGCTTTGTCTTCAAGTTCATTTCTCATTTCTTCTTTTGTAACTAACATTCTATTAAGCCCATCTAGTAAGTTTTTATGTAGATTCTATATTTTATCTAGAAGGTTCATTAATTCTGTTTATATATTCTAGTTTTCCCTCAATACTTGTAGAATTTGTAAACCCTTTAATGTAGGTATAATATCTGTTTCAAAGTCCTTGCCTAATGATTCCATCATGTCTGTTATTTCTGACTGTTTTAACTGCTCTTTCTCATGTGGATCATATTCTTTACTGAATATCAGATTTGTTTAATTTTATATTTTTGAGTGCTGCACTTGGTTGCATTTTTAAAGAGTGTTAGTCTGTGCTCTAGCAGTCTCTTGAGGCTGCATTCTAAAGCTTTTGAGGGCAAGCCTAGGGTAATCTAACTCTAGGGTAGTTCATCCTTACAATTAAAGCAGGCCCTCCTTGAACCTCTACTGGGGCCCAAATATCCAACGAATGCCCACACTCTGGTAAGAACTAAAACCATCCATCCCTCTGTGTGAATTCTAGAAATGGTTCATTGTCACGTTCTCTATAATTACTCTTTCTGCGGTAGCTGTGCTTTGACTGGCCTTGTGGAATTTCAGTCAAACACACAAGAACACCTTCTGTATACTTATTACTCTTGTCTCTCAGTAATTTCCTCTTTTACACTGTTCTGCTCTAACAATTCCAGCTCCTTTAACGTCTATGGATTTCCTTCTCTTCTCTTAACTTAGCAAAACTATGGCCTCTGGCTAACTCCTCTTTGCTCAGCCAGTGGAAGGAGGTATAGACATCAGTGTCACGAGTAAATTTGGAAGGGACATTTTTTTCTTATTTGAGTTCTAAATTTGTAAGTGGTAAGTTCTGTACAATGAGGGTGGACTGGCTGCTCAGATTTCAGGAGAATCTGAAATCACAAAAGTTTCTCTTTTACTATTTTCTGTTTCTTGTCTCTATGCCCTCTTCCAAACAATGTTAATTTTTTACTATGGTCTGAGTTTTGAAGAGCAATTGCGGTAGGTCCTGTAAATGGTTATTAACTCACATTTTAAAGGGCTTTACTGAAATCCAAATCAGACCATCTGTTTGACATTCATAAGGATGGTTTGAATGGAAAAATTCAGCATTTGGATTAGTGATATGTAACATTATACTATAGATGATAATGCAAATTCACAAATGAATTTTGTCAGTGCCATTCAGGTCAGGTGTGTTAAATTGCGCTGTGGGCAATTTAAGAACTTTGAGTATTATAATATATAAATATGATTAGCTTAACCCAGGAAACCTCATTAATAAAACACAATCAGTCTTTATGAGCCCATAGTGTATGTGGGGACTCTCACATCTGTTTTAGGAATTCTAATGCTTTGTGGCTTCAAATGCAGGATTGCCTTCTTTCTATGTAGTTTATAATTTGTCAGGAGATATAATTTGATCACCTTTTATTGTGAATATAAACTATTATATTTTGCATATTTGTATATCTGCCATATTGGTCTTTTCCTTCTTCATCATGGCAAGAGCATAAAACAAGGAAACAAAAGAGGATTTGTGATTTGTGGTCAGTTTAGTGACCTTGAGGATCTCTCTTTACCTTCTTCAACACATTCAACAAAATGAGAATCATATAACTCATAGCATTTACTAACATCACCTGTAAAAATGAATGTGGAAGAATTTTACAAACAGGAAAATATTTTGTATTTGTTGTTGATAAAACTTACAGGCTTATTCAGCCATCTTCTCAAGAATGAATGCGTCAAGGACATAAACCCCAAGTCGGTGGTCTAATAGGACTGTGCCAGTCCCCAGGCTTGACTTCATAAATCTCTCAGGTTGAGAAATACAGAATGAGGTAATGAAACATGCTACTGCCTGCTGAGGAGTACGCTCCAGATTCTTAGAGTCACTTAAACCAGAACCTTCTCACTCTGACTTCTCTGGGCTCTCCTCCACATTCACAAGCTTTTTAAATAGATCCCCAGTCCCTTTTAAACTGGAAAATAAAAAGGAAGAGGAATGTGACATTATCCAAAAGACCAAAGAAAAATAGAGAATATTTCAACACATACGGAGCTTTTAAACTTTTTTTTAAAGATTTTATTTATTTATTTTTAGAGAGAGGGGAAGGGAGGGAGAAGGAGAGGGAGAGAAACATCAATGTGTGGTTGCCTCTCACATGGCCCCCACTGGGGACCTGGCAACCCAGGCATGTGCCCTGACTGGGAATCGAACCAGTGACCCTTTGGTTCACAGCCCCTGCTCAATCCACTGAGCTACACCAGCCAGGGTGGAACTTTTACACTTTTAATCACACTTCTGAAAGCTCTATTCTCTAGTGCTAAGACTCCAGTTAGCCCTTGACCCACATGACAGCTCTTCTTGCGGAGAAATGGAATGACAGTGGGGGGTACCCCTGTCTCCGTTACATGTAGGGGGTCATCTGTGACAAATCCCCATGTTTTATTCTATTTTTAAATTGTGTTTATTTTTAGTTTTTATTGTTATTCTATTGCCGCTGTCCCAACTTTTCCTCCTTTGTCTTCCCTCCCAGCCCACCCCCGCTCCCACAGTCAGTCCCCACACCACCGTCCATGCCCCTGGGTCGTTCGTACATGTTCTTTGACTAGTCCCTTCCCCTTCTTTTCACCACTATGTTTCTTTAAATCTAAAGAGTCAAACAGTCATTTCTAGTTGTCAGTGAGAACTAGTAACACCCTAGAAGAAAGAATTCAGTAGAAAAACAGAAGAGTTTACCTTTGTAAGTTCCCATTTTAAACTTTACAAT
The DNA here is from genome assembly GCA_007922815.1 of Macrotus californicus. Lineage (NCBI taxonomy): Eukaryota > Metazoa > Chordata > Mammalia > Chiroptera > Phyllostomidae > Macrotus > Macrotus californicus. Next base: position 2,945 of record VMDR010017569.1, read on the forward strand.
TGATCATTTGCGACCTCCTAAGACTAATAACATAGTAAGGCTCACTGATTTCTTATAAATATCTGTTTAATGTTATTTCCAGAAATCACCTCAATGTGTAGGAATATTACTACAATTATATTTTCTCCTTAGCTACCTCATACACCAAGAGAAGGACTCTTTCCTTCTCTATTTCTTACAGTGATGTTATCCCACTCAGTGATTTTGCCAAAACATGCATATCAAACAAAAATTGTCCGTGGCTTAGATCAGCAGTCCCCAACCTTTTTGGCACCAGGGACTGGTTTGGTGGAAGACACTGTTTCCATGGACTGGGGGTGGGGGAGATGAGGGATGGTTTGGGGGTGATTCAAGTGCATTACATTCAAGCTCATGTCCTGCTGTGCAGCCTGGTCCCTAAGAGGCTGGGCAGTACCAGTTCACAGCCTGGAGGCTGGGGACCCCTGCTTAGATAATCCAAATTATAGAAGACCTACCAACAGAAAATATCTCCAAATATCCCCCAGATAGTAACATTTATATTCTCCAGTCATTCATATGCTCCCACAGGAGAAATTTGAATCCCCAACAGTATAAAGCATAATTTCTTCATTGTTTTTACTTTGCTTTATTCTCCTTAGTCCTAGGCAGAGTGGTCTTGGAATTCTGGTGGGCTATGTAGGTGTGATGTATAATCCACAGGTCAAGAAAAAGTCGTCAATTTGCGAAAGTTTTCATGTAGGTCAAGTAGCCTACGTGACTATCGGGTGTGTCAACCACCATGCCATCAGCAACCACGGTAGGAGTTGAAGCTGTGCGGCAATGGGGTGCCGGTGGGGAAGAGAATGTGATGAGTTAGGATGCGGGGACACATAGAAGCCCTTTGCTTACTGCTTCTTTCATGAAACAAGTAAAGAATATGTTCATGTGAGCTAACTAAGGATTGATTTTTCAAAATATGTGCATAAGCTTTTCAGAGGGGTGCGACAAAGAGAGATCGATGATTTGGGAGAGCGATGGGACAATGGCAGGAATGCTGTCATTCTCCCAATGAGGTGACATCTAAGGAGACTCTTGAGAAATAAAGAGAAATTATCTAGATCTCTAAGGCAACATGACTACTATTAAAAGCACAATTTTCACGCAAAATTTCCACAATAAAACTTTATCCCAGATATTCCAGATCAAGGTAATCAAAAACATCTACATCCTAAAACCAATGTAACTGTCTCTTAGTCTCCAAAATGCATTTGACTTATTTATGTTTCATTAATTTTTATTTAAACCTTTTGTTGTGAAATATCCATGTGCCTGTTTTAAAGAGCCAAATATTAATGACAAACCTAGGAATAAAAAAGGTCTTTTTTTTCCCCATCTCATTCAAATTAACTGAAGCCCAGAAAGTATTTTCTTACATGTGGTTCTGTTGCTTAACTGATTATGTTCCACGGTCCTTTGAAGCAGATAAAACTAATAATAGTATTTCTCACTCACCAGAAACCAAAGCCAACTCTGAAACTGTGACTTGGCCTCCCCTGTTAGGCTTTAACAGCAACATAAGCCCTATTCTTAAATTCTGCTCATGTTCAAAAGCACATGATTCTATTACCAAGGACAGAGCAAACAGTGATGAAAATAGATAGTCCCTTATAACAAAGCCATCAAATCTACGTGCATCACATATGGACAGAACAACAAAATCCACAGCCAGTATAAAATGGAATAAACTCCTTCAAAAATGGCAGTTCCAAAGAATAATACATTTATCTCAACCCACCTCATTCAGAAAGCACGACAATTAATAATGGCTCAAGGAGGTCCCTCTGGTGTTCTTATAGAGCCACGTGTTTATGAGAAAAGCTACAATAATAAAATGCATGGAATTTACAAGTTTGTTGATGCTCTGATAACTCTAAGGTGAACATATTATCTTACTCTAACAACTTGCAGATTTTTATTTACTGGTTTGCTTTTGTTTTGTTTATACAAATTCCTCTTTCATATACCCTAAAAGTTATTTTTGGAGGATAGTCTGACCTGGTCACTCAAGCAACCGTTCCACCCAATGAATATTCAACTAAACCAAGGCCATTTACTCAATAATTCATCCTTCACTACTTAGTTAAAATATTACTTAATCCATCCATTTCTATTACTTATATATTATATAGTGGTCTTAAATATGCATAAGCCCAGTTTTCCAATCTTTCATTTTATTGTTCTTTTGGTGAAATTAGTGTCCTATCACACTCATCTAATTACTAGCATTTTAATATAATATGTAGTAAGGCAAGCCCTTTATCCTTATTCTACTTTCTTAAAATTACCCTGATTGTTCTTGCACAGGTATGATTCCACCTGAATTTTTTTTTAATTACTTTATTGTTGTTCAATTACAGTTTGCATTTTCCCACCACCACTCCCCCCCCCCAACCCCAGCCAATCCCACCCTCCTCCCCCTTGGTTATGTCCATGTGTCCTTTACAGTGTTTCCTGGAAACCCTTCCCCACACTGTTCCCTCCCCCTTCCCCTCTGGCCATTGTTAGATTGCATCTGAATTTTAATATCAGCTTCTCAAGATCTATACACATCTAAATTCCTGGCAAGAATGGAAGGCAAAGTAAGCTGCTCCCACTTTGGGAATAAAAATATAAATTTGCTGTCAATTTGAAAAACATCATCTCTGTTATTACTTTGTATCAGATACTCTGTTAGTCATGAGGGCTAAAACAAAAACAAAAACAACTAAGAACACATCCCTGCCTTGCCCTCCTAGATTTTTGTCTAACCAGGGGGCTGCAGAAACCGGAAACTTGGTTGCTCTGAACGCCTTTTCTGGGGATTACTTCCAGGGACCGTTTTCTGTTCACCGCAGCAGTGCTAGAGCCCCATGCCTACCCACGAGGCAGTCTGTTGGGTTTTGCTGTTCAACTCTTTCTTATCAAATGAATGTTTGTGCCCAAGTTTCACATACATGATTTCTTTTGTACTTATTTCTAACATATTGTGTGCCTTCTGTGGACTGCATCCTATAGCTGGATGTGGAAGTGGGCCATTCCTTCTGGGATATAATGTTCTAGATGTAGGGACAGACAGGAGACACATACCCTACAGCCCAGTAAATACTGTGAAAGGCGAGCGCAGGGCACCAGGAGTTAAGGCAGAGCACGGAAGTGTGGAGACCAAGACTTCCTCTCAGATGGCTGGGTCCAAGCCCAGCCCTCCCATGAAGCACGGTGAAGCCTGAACAGATTACTCAACTTGCAGAGTCTCAGCTTTCTGATCTGTGAAATGAGGATAGTAATAAAACCTTCCACATGGAGTGTAAGGATCCACCAAAACCCCGAGAACAGACAGGCACAGAGTAAGTGTTCAAGAAATAATAACTATTATTATTGTTGTTGTTGCATTAGTCAAGGAAAAATCTTTGAAGGAGGTGACTGCTTCATAGGAATCCTAGAAGTCTGCATAAAGAAGAAGACCCAAGGGAATAGTTTTATAAATTGTATTACTAGCCACTGGGCCCACCTCAATGTCAAAAGCCAGTAAAATTCTATGTGGGAAATATTTGGATGCACATTTCACAGATGAGAAGAGAGGCCCAAAGAGGTTAAAAAGCTTTCTCTGAGATATTGTTCAGTAAGAATCAGAGATGGAAATCGAATGTAAGCAATCTGATTCCACACTGTGCATCTGTTACTCTGAGTAGGGCTGCCTGCCCCCTTGCCTGTTACCTACTCACAAAAAGCTATTAAGTCAGTGCACCTGCAAAAGCAGAAGCTCAGAGTTTCTCTGGGAACTTGTCTAGGCCTTGACTTGTACCAGTTACACACTCTTTCCCACGGGCAATGGAGGAGAAAGCAAAATGAATTCATTTTAATTTTATTTAAAGGAGTGTCACAGTGAGTTTAGTTAGAAGGGAGAATCCTATCTTTTGACTAGGATAGTTAGAGAATTTTAACCTAGAAGTCATTTTCAAAACATAGCCAGGTTCCTAAATAGCAAAGCTAGCATATAGTCACTGGACTTAAAATGTGTTTAGGGATTGCAAGAAAATGGAAATTTCTACCCAATAGGAAGCAGTTTGAATTATTGAAGGTCTGATACTCTTGTGTGGGTTTTCTCTTATAGTTCTGGGTCACATGTAAATTGGTGATGTTGAAAATCATACCATGCTATTTTAGAAAGGGAGCGGCAGTTGAGATTCTGAACTCATGGCCATTTCCATTTTAAACATCCCCTGATTTCTCTTTTCTTATCCAAAATGTTCACATTAATATCCTGGGGCCATATGTACCGTGTCAACATAATAATCCATCAGTTTGATCTTAAATCTGTTTTATCCATGCCTCAAGAATAAAATTCTCCTATCTACCATGCCAACCCAGTAAATATTTACTCTGGGAAAAATCTAACTTGCTACTGTCCATTGTATGTATGTGGATAACCTCTGGCCATGCACTCAAGTTAGGAAAGATCTGCAACTGCTTTTGGGGAGGCTGCTATTTGAGGTTAATTTTCACTTCTGTATGTTCTTGCTCTATTTTTATTACCTGGAAATTAGTCTAAAAATACCTGGAGGAATAATCAGTTCCATGACAAATTATTCTCCATAACAAGGGAGCATAATTGCTTATTCACACATCTATATTTATAATTTGGCTTCATAACAGAACATGAATATTACTTCTCAACAAACATTGATCTGCATTGCATTTGTACAATTAGCAGGGGGTTAAAAGAAACTGGATTGTTTAGTCCAGTGAATTTTAAATTATAAGCAGATCAGTATTTTATTATCATCTGCTTTAACATTAACAGCAAGTTCAGGAAGAACAACTACATGGAGCCCATTCCATAGCATTTTTATTCGAGTGTATGCTCCCTCCCCAGGGGCTGTGTATTCCGTAATTTACCAGGTACAAGTTGAATGTACCAGCAACAACTTTTTAACTTTTAAATAATACCCTTTTTGAAAGAAAAGAGGCTTCCTTATATGCCTTACATTTAATGTTGAGTTAGCTGTCATACATACTTTGGGTGCAAAATACTAAGAAGAATAGTGGTAGTGGAAATTATAACTCATGTATGAGGTTAGTCTTCAATGTATCTAATAATAAAAATAGTAAGCCTACTTTCATAACCCAATTCACTTTCATTCCAAGAACCACTGCCCTGTATTGGTTACTTTTGCAATTTAATCAAAAGAAGATCCCAAATATAAATTTTTCTTAGGAAACTTTGAATGAGAGAGCTAGAAAATCAACTCAAATTATTTGTTTTATAAATAGGGATTGGCCTCCTAGTGCCTAGATTTCAGACTTCCCATTACCATTTCCCTCTGAAATGAACCAGGACCCCTGTTGGGGTCGGATAAAACCTAAACCAGCTCATCATTCCAGAAGCTGTCGTAAGGCAGGAAGGTCATGCCAAAAGGACTTAGGGACCAATTTCAGGGAAGAAAAAAAAAAACCAGTAAGAATAAATAAAATGGAATATAAAACACAACATTTTGAGTAGAAGAATCCATGATAATAGTTTTTTTAACGGTTGGTCATATTTTGAGCATGCAAGAGAGGAAACTTATTTTAAAAGTAGCTAAAGGGACAACATAAACCATATTCAATGCCTTTATTATAGAAGTTGTACACAGGTGGATGGTGGTTATAGGAAGTTTCTTATTTACAGAAGTATCACAGCTGGTAAGTGCAGAATGAATGAGGTCATGTCAACTATTTGTGGCCTACAAAGGCTAATGGGTATAGCCATCATCGATGGCTACTAACTTCGCACAGTATTTTGGAAAAACAGAGAGATTTTGGCATATTGATAATTTCCAACCCAGGATTATAACATTAATAACAGAGAAAATAGTTATTTAGAGTTGTGAACCCAGAGCACTTCCAAGGAGTTTTTTTTTTTTTACTTTCAAAAACACTACTTTATTTGATCCATATAGAAATCTTTTTCATATACGCACATTTTAATGTTTTATTTTTATTGAATTTACTGGAGTGACATTGGTTAATAAAATCATATGTTTCAGGTGTACAATTCTACAATATATCATCTGAATATTGTACGAGGGGGGATCCCCCAAAACAGAATTTATTGATAAAAAATTGTGCATTTGTTCTTACATGTTTAAACTTCAGTCACCTTCAAAATACTCTCCATTTGATGCAATACAGCAATTGAGATTTTTTTCCACTGGTCAAAACAGTTTTTGAACTTATTGATCTTGATGCATTTTAGTGCTTCTGTGCTTTTTTGTTTCACCACTTCCACATCCGCAAAACATTTCCCTCTGAGGACCTTTTATATCCAGGGAGACAAAAAAAAAGTTGCTTGGGGCAAGATCAGGTGAACAAGGAGGTGGGGCATGGGGGTCACGCTGTTTTGGTCAAAAGCTGCTGAACACACAGCGTATTGCGGGCAGGGGCGTTTGTAAATCACCCATCATCAAATGGGCAAATGTGTTGAAAGAGACTTCAAAATAAATTCACTGAAGCTGAATGCCATCTCTCAACATAAGCTGGTACACTGATACAGATAGGTTTCTAGAATATTCATCTAGTGGGGAAAGCCTGTACAATAAGAGGCTGGCCTTCCAGAAGATAACTCCAATTTGGGGGGATCTCCCCTGGTATTGTGCTTTCTGTTAAGTATCTCAGCATAGCTGACTTTTTCCTTCCTTCCTCCAATCAACCTTCCACTTGAAACAGAGAATGTTTATATCATCAATGAGTAGATTAGAAAATTGCAAAGGACTACCACCACATTGCAATTTCTAATTCATACAATATCTCTTCTGTTACTGAGTTGTGATCTCTACTGAGACTGCTCTGGTTCACACTCATACCTTCATCTCTGAACAATGGCAATAGCCACCAGGTGTTCCTTTATCTATGCTGCCACCAGAGATAACTTCTAAATCACTGGGTCCATCAACCACGTTACTGTATTTTTTCAGAAATTTCTCAAGGTTCTGCTCATTGTATGCACCCATACTAATGTCGTCAGGACTTCATTCTTCCCATTTTGCCTCCTGCTGTATCCCTTACCGTAATTTCCAATCTCTGTCGAGTCAGCTATGCCTGGTTTTCCAGGTCTCAGGTGGATGCACATGCTATTCCGTAAGCCTAGACTACTACATCTAGTTGCATATTGCAGTAATTTTCAACATATTAACACATTGGAAAAGTATAATTCATATGTGTGCATGTTGGCACATGAACTATTGTCTAAAATGTAAAAAGCTGGATGCTTGCAACTGGAAAGCATTTATTAATAGGCACAGCATCTATTTCTACCCCAGTGCATGTTTCTGTAATGCAAATTGACTTGTATCCAATGGTTAAACAGGGTATTGATATCAATATAATATAGAAGTCAAGTTGATTTATTCACATTTTTTCCATTACGTTAATAGTTTTATGCCATCCAAGTTAGAGAAGCTAAATGAAAAGTATACCAAGAGAGCAGAACAAGCCACACAGAGGAATGGATGACTGACTGCACATGATGTTTTTCTAGTCCTGGCTCAGTATGGACACATCCTTGCCCGTCTTCAAGTGCTTTCCACATGGTTCTCCTTCATCTGTTGTCCTTGCCCCTATCAAATTAGATGTTTCAAATTCATTTGCACACCCCAGAATCGATAGCATTAACCTTTGTTTTAATGTTAAATTCCAGTATATTTTAGCATTTTTAAAATTTTGTACAAATTTTACAATGTTAGGGTGCAAGTATTGGTACTGTGTTTGTATCATACTGTTTTTTTCAATAAAGATTTATCGATTTTTAATGGTGTGTCCAAAATTCTACATTTTTCCATATGTCCTGTTATTTTTCTTAGAAGACACGTTATTCAGGAATGCGTTACCATGCTCCAGTACTCAGTTTGGTGAGATTAAAGAGAAACATAAATATTCAGAAGGGGTTTCCTCTGCTCTCTTCCACCCTCACAGGAGGGTATTAGCTTCAAACTTACCTAGAGTGACTTTATGTTACCCTCTTCATTTCTAACAAGTAGGAAGCTAGTTTTCTCTTGGTCTATTTTCTCTTAGCTGCATTTATCTTTCCTAAGATGGCATTTCGAAACCTTTAACTTGGCTCTCAATGTCACTTTGTCACCCATTTTCCTCCAGTTGCCCTAATATTTGACAACATTATAACAACAATTACCTTGTAATCTTTGACTAATAGAATGACATTGTATGACCTTACTATATGTAAGATGGGTTTTGCTTATTTTCATATATATATATGAAAATATATATATTACAATAGAAGCCAACCTAAGTAGGATTGAATTAACGGTATCTTACAAATAATATATTGTCTCCTAATATCAAGTTGTGACTATATCATACTTTAATGGATAAAATGTTACCTACATTTCTCACAATGTCAGTTCCTAGCTGTCTTGCCTAGCCTCTCTGAGGGTTCTAAAGGCATGCAAGTGTCAGCATCACTAGCCCCCTTTCTTAATCTTCTGTTCAAATTTAAAATAAATTACCAGTTCTCTCCAGGGTCAAACTCCCATATCTTAGAGACGAGTAACAATGTGAATTTACTAAAAATTACAAAGGGATTAAAAAAACTAAAACGGTCTCATGGAAAGTGCACGGTGTGTGGCTGTCTGTTAGGTACATACTCAGTATTCTTCTCTCCCAGCCTTGTCACCTGCATGTCAGCCTTCCCAGGAGCCTGCCTCCCCGCCCCTTCCCTGCAGTGTTTGTTCATCTCATGCATTAGCTGACAGCACGCTCCCATAGCTAACAGCGTGCCAACTTCGTGCAAGTTTTTGTTTTACCTCTTTTTGGAATGTTTTTATGAATTGTAAATGTATCAGATTTATCATGGCATAGAAGTCTCCACAAACTAGCTCCTGTTTTTTCTTTTTTTCTCTAGCTACATGCTCTCTACTTTTTAAAATTTTCTGTATGTACTTGATTCTTTGTCATAGCAGAGTCTTAGCTCTACCCTGACCCCTTCTCTTTGTGAATGTTGCTCCAGTTCCTAGAAGAAACATCCTATTTCATTTATCTTGAAAATTCCTTCTGCTCATTCAAGTCTCAACTTAAGCTCTACTTCTCCTACAAAATCTTCCGGAACATGCCCACTTGAATTTATTGCACCATTTTTATACTTTTATCAAATCTTGAACACACTTCTATTATAGTACTCAGTAACAGCCTTGTGTATCCCTTTGTATATATGACTCTTTATTCATTAAACCATGAATTATTTGAGGGCAGGAACTATGTGTCTTTTTTCTTCATTTTTAATGCCCAGCACAATGGAACCCAATAAGATCTTGATGTATAAATCAAAGAATGAATCGATGATTCTATGATGCAGTTGGGGGAGATGAGCTATACACACAGAAATGAATTATTTATTTATTTATTCATATATTCATTGAATACCTTTCTCCCTGTGCCGAGTGTTGTACGTGGCAAGGAGAATGCAAGGATGACTTACACATGGTGCTTAACCTAGAGGAGCTCACCTTCTTACGGAGTAGCTGATATGTCAAGAGTGTATTCCAGATGCTGAGACAGTATTGATCATAACTCTTGACATCGTGCTGAAATATAAAGTACTGACAATACAACTCTGACATATTGTATGTACTGTATAGAATTCTTACTTTATTCTTGTTGAGTTTTTAAAGACTTGTTCAAAACTAAATTGATGAAGTTGTTCTGAAAATGTCTTCACATTTGAAGTTGGATTCTTTCGAATTCCTTTTCAATTCCGAGTTGTCTGTCTGGTGCTCACCCAATCACTGCCATCCTCTGTGCTCAATGTAAGTGCTGAGTGGTGTTGATGAGTTTCTTAAACTAATTCAGAAAAAATGAAAAGCCATTCAGCCAGATTTGCAATGTTTACTTCTTGTTTTTTAAATGTTGCCCAAAACTTTTTAGGTGTTACCTCCCTCATCCCCTCTTCACAGTTAACTCGATGCTAGGGATAAAAACTTTTCCACATTTTGTTTCTGGAAGTACCTTTCAAATTCCGATACCGTTGCTTTTAATGCTTGCATGACATATCCATGACATCTACCTCATGGGTGACATCTACATGACAACAGCTACGGAATTCATTAAAAGACATACTTTGAGTTCAGAGATGTTAAAGTGAAAAAAAAGTGAAAAAGAAATTTTATCTTAGCCTTGACAAAAACATAATTTATCATGATGAGAGCTGAAGTCGTTATAAACACAGTGCATTGCAAGAACGCAGAGAATCATTTCATTAATTTTGCTACATGAACCCAGGAAACCTGTCCGTAAGTACAGAAATGGGAATATTTAGAGCCGAATTATTTTAATTTGAATAAAAAAGAAGGCAGAATGATTGTGGCTTAATAAATATTGTTACAAATGCACCGGCCTTGTAGAAATAGAGGACAAGTCCAATGTCCAGGTCTACAGTGTAGTTCACACAGAACAGATGAAAACTGGTATGAATATTTTATGAAAATAATCTCATCTTTAGGTAAGATGTGCATATATTAAATATTGACTACTGAAGATATTAATACTTAATGTTATTTTTAAATGAATGTTTTATGATTAAGAATATTGTACCAAGTGCATAGTTGTTTGCAAAATATATTTAACAGTTACTGAATGTAACTGTTCAAACTGGAAACATAATCTAGTTTGAAATGTATAAAATAAAAAAGAACAAACTTTAAAGATGTTTTTGATAGAGAGTGCCCATTATGGGTCTTATTTTGTGAATAGAGTCAGAGAAAAAATTACCTCCAAATACACATGGACAATTAACACTGCTATTTGTTCTACAAAATAATAATAATGACAATAACGATAATAACATCAATGACCATTAATTGGATGCCTAACACACGCCAGGCACTGTTCTAAGAATTTACATGTATTTAACTTACTTAATCTAACCTGCAGAAACCCTATGTGCCAGGTACTCTTACTACCCTGGTGGTGAGATGGAGAACTGCAGTGGAAACAGGCTGTCTAACCCCCAGCAGAGTTTCTTCGATGCCCTTCAAGCCATTCATTGAGGAAGCTTGAGGTGAGCGCAGGACACCTGGCCAATGGGTAGAACAAGCAGGCTGTGGGAAGGGCAGCATGCATGGCCGGGCAGATAAACATGGGGTTTCGACTGAGGCGAATCTATGTTAAAACTGTGACTCACCACTTATAGGCGATTTGGGGCAATTTCCTTAATCTAGTAGAATCTTAAGGACATTTTCCTTAATCTGGTGGGATCTTAGCTTCTTCATATAAAATATGGGATATTATACTTGTTTTGCAAGAATTAAGATAACTGGAAACAACATTTCTATGAATTATGTAAGTACAAAAAAGGAAATGATTGCAGGCAAGTTGTGGTAAATTCCCCAAAGAATGGGAAAGGACTATGGAGGTAGCAGTCGGAGGGAACGGGATAGAAGGGAAATTTGCCAGGCAGCGAACCAAAGAGACATAGGTTCTAATCCAGGCTCTCCCACTCCCTGACCTATGTGGCCGTCAACAAAGATCTTTAACAACTTGAGTCAGTTTTATTCTCTTTAAAATGAGATAATACCGCCTGTCTGAATCATAGGATGCATAAGGGACCTGAGTAAAGCACCAGGTACAGAATACTACAGCGACAAGTATTAGTCTCTGTTCTAATTTTCTGCCATTCTTCCCCAAAACATTTAGTCCAGGAGACTTTATCATTAAGATTTTCCACTGCTGAATACTGACCAATTTAAAAAGATAGTGGTGTTGTTCATGAACGAGTCAGAATTGTTCATGGATATGATCCTTCAGCAGAGATGAGCGGATTTAGAGAAAGGGCAATTCAACCATTGCTTTACTGGGGGGAAGAGACTCCCCAGAGACACGCATCTCCCTGTGCGGAGTGTGGGCCCAATCCCCCATGCAGGCCTCAGCTCAGTCACCACCACCTCTTCAGAACAATGTTGAAAAAACCAACCGAACATAAACAGTATGCCTATGCTTCCTGTTTGAATGTGAGATCAAACCAAGAAAGGAATAATAACAGCATTCCCCCACTTAATGGTATTCGCCTTTTCTTTTAGTGTTGTTTCTCAAGTATTTCTCATACTGTAAAAAATGTAACCCTCAAATCTGCCTTATAAATTACACATCAGAAGGACCACCCAGCTTCTTATGCCAATGAACAAGCTACCACCTGCTAATTAAAGATGGTCTCCCAGCTCCACACATCAGTGCTGGTGCAGGGACTCGAACTCCTGAGGCAGGTGGTCTGTCCCCGACAGTCAGTCGAGGCCTCAGTACCCAGCTAGGTGAAGGTTTGTTTTCTTCAAAGACACAAAATATATCGAAATGTAACTTTTCTATCTCTTTAACTTTCTCTTGCTGCCTCTCTGGGAGAAACTTTTGCTAAATCTTGCCTAGCACTTTAAATAATAAATGGCTTTATTGAAAGCAAAATGCATTTTTTTTACACATCACCAGTTTAGAAAACTTCTAACATGTCAAAGACGAAAGGGTGAAGAGTCAGACTTGAAGAACAAGGGATTTTCAGTATCTGGGAGTGTTTGGGGTTGGGGAATAAACAAGCCAATTTGCCACATAACTTAACCTATTCCAACTGCTCGTATGAAGAAGAAAAATAGGGAATCTTGCTGTCAATACATGGTTTTTATTTTATTTTTAGTTTTAAATGTGCACAGTCCCTGGTGGCAGATAAGCTAACATAGTCAAGATGGTATAAATTCCACAGGGCATATTGCTTATAGTTTATGATTTATCCCCCAAGAACAGCAGCAACGGAATTCATAAAAAATGGGTTTAATAATAAAAAAATGCTCCCTTCCATCTGTGTGTTTTATAGGCAACAGGAATATTTGGAAGGGAGTACTGAGTTGGAGGAAACTAATAAAAATGAAAACATGATCAATTGTCACAAAGCACAGACCAGCGAAAACAATTTCAGGAGGATTTTACATTCTCATAATAAAGCTGACTCAGCCAAGGAATTATGGGTGGTGTGTGTGAAGGCAAGTTGGAAATATATACAAATCCCACCTCAAGGGGAAGTTTTCATCACTTTACAAGATAACGAGGCCAATGTGTTGCCCCAATTAATGTGCAGTTCACAAGATGGTAAGCCCTGATTACTAGTCTGCTTACAACAGCTTTAAAATTAATTCTTGAAAATTGAACTAATAGTGGAGTAGGCAGTAAAGAGGAGGCTATGAAATGGACCCATCTTGATATTTTGTGAATTCCTGCTGAAGATACCTTGAGAATTTAAAAATGTTTTCTATGGGGTCAAGTGTGCATGTACTAATTATTTGTATCCTAATTTATTGAATAATATGTTGATACGTATTTCCAGAATGTGTTCATCTCTTCAAGTGTCACAGTCTTGACTTGCATAAACACTGTAGCTAACTTCTGCCTTCCCCTACACAATGTGTGGCTTCCATGAGAATGTGGGAAGCCACAGGCTGTAAAACAAGGCTCTGTGAACAGTAAGATGAATGTAACAAGTGTCTTTTTTGTCCCTCTGTCTTTGGTAGGGGTCATCACTCTCTACCTCTGAGTAGAAACGTGAGTAGATGTCAGGGATTCTCTCCACTGTGTTCGACAGGGAGTCCTGTGGTCACATGTCACAAAGCCCAGACAGCGTGCGTCTATCCGATGGCATATGGCTCAGTAATATTCAGGAACAACACACTGATGTAGACGTGAACTAACATCATCAAAAAAGGCCTCGAAAGGCACTGCATGAAGTGAAAAAATCAAGACACAAAAAGATTACCTTCTTTGTGATTCATTTCTACGACTTTCTGAAAAACGTGAGACAAGAAGCTACAGAGATGAGACCAGAACTGGCCTGCGGTGTAGACTTCAGTGGCATCGCGATGGAGCAGGCAGGAATTTGAAGGTGATGATGATGTTTTTATTTACTTTTTGTAGTATAAATGTATACATTAGACAAAATTCGTAAACCTGTGTGATACTGTGATTTATTTTGACAGATATATTTGGTCTTCCTCCTGGTTTCTGGTACAGAGCTCCTAAAACCCTGGGAATTCCCTCAATCCAATTGGGTCAAGGAATGCTCTAAATGTGTGTACCTGGAAAGAGTGAATATTCTGGTACATAAATTATAACTTGCTCAAGCTGATTTAAACACACACACTGCGGGTACTACCCTCCAGTATTAGGAAAAGGGCAAGAAAACAATTTACAGTGAATTAAATTTCTTCATTAACCTATTATCTTTATAGTAATACAAGACTTAATTCCTAATAAGAATGCTTTAAAAGCTTTCAAGATTAGCAAAGGCAAGAGTTTGAGGTCAAAAAGGTATGACTCGAACAGATACTGTGATAATATTATTGCATTCAAAAGTACAGCACTGGTTTATGCTATGGGTGTTTTATCATTCAATTTTCACAACGACTCTCTGAAGGAGGTATTATCCCTAGTTGGAAAATGAGTAAGTTCAAGTTTAGAAGGGATGAGAACTGGGCTCGTGCATAAGGCTACTGAGCGTGGCAGCTATCTGCTTCAATTCTAGGTCTGCATGATGGCAGGCACCGGATGCTGAAGAGAGTGGCCCTGGCCACTATGAGTGTCACTGCCCCTGGCTGGCATCCAGATTGCATCCGATGCTGACCCGCTCACCCCTGAGAGCCTACTACCTCCATCTCCTCTCAGCTCCACCTGCGGTTTCATCTCGTGGCATCCTGAAATGAATGATGGTAGGTACACATTACACCACAGTAACCATCACAGACTACAAATCATGGCTGTCCCTCACTCCCCTGTGGAGAAGGTGGCTTACCAGCACCCCACTGTGTGACCTTCAGTGAATTATGTGACCATACGCAGCCTTTCCGTTTGCTACCATTTCCTGGTTTACTCTTGTCCCTTATACTGCCCATGCCTTTTGCACTTGACCCTCAAGTTTTTCTCCATTGACTTCTTGTCTGACCTGTTGGTATGAGCATGCATCTCATCCTCTTCCTGTTTCTGTCCACTCTCCACACTTCAGCCAGAACCATTATTTTTCCTTGTTTGGCTTTAATTTGAAAATGAAAAATAAAATATAATGAAGTGTCAGGTTTAATGTGATAACAGCCATGGGGTTTTCATCCAGCATTGTGATTCTTAACAAATGCAGAATTTATCAAGAAATCGTACTATGTAAACCCTTCAGTGGTTCCCTACCGCCCCCACAAAAAATGAGAAGAGGCTCAGCATGGCACCTAAAGTCTAAACACGCTGCCTCCTAACCGCGCGTCAGCCTCCTATCCTGGCCAATCCCTCCACTCCCTGGTTCTCTGCACAGGTGCGGTGTAAGAGGCCAGAGCTCAGGCCCGAGGGCCAGACAGAGGGCACGGCCGGAAAACCTGAGCTCTGCTCTGGTTTAGATGTGCGACTTGTATCCATTATCTGAGTGTGTCAGTCTCCGCCCACTCAGAAACGGGAAGAGCGCTGGCAGCTGGCTCATAAGTGAAATGTAACTATGTAAATATATAAATGACTTGCTGTAAATAGACTTCAAGCAAGTCATTGTCATTGTTGCCTTTGATATTGTCAGCAGCATCATTGTAAATGGCTTTCCTTATTGTATTTGATCACTTAGACCTGGAGGGAAGGGATTATCAAATACCCTCTGAAATGTATCCATATGGTTCTACTGAAATGAATGCTTGATATCAGAACACTCGTTTAATTACCAGGCTTTTGAAGAATAATAGAACTATTTGTTGGATATAATGGAGAAGAAGACAGTAGAACAAATTCCCTGCTTTCCTCTCCATCCCTGCCAGTTCCCTACCTCCAGTACCAGGATGGGTGTGTGTGCGTGTGTGTGTGTGTGTGTGTACCAGGGTCGGGGTCAGAAGACACCAAATAAGACCAACACTCACAAAACAACTTCTTATAAAACAATCACACATGGACCTAATTTCTATGCAATCCCTCAGGATTCCATAATGATACATAATTTTGGACATCGGTGCCTGCCTGCCCTGCCCAGAATACCCTCTGTTTCCACATTCTTTGGCTTTGACCTGACAAACTCCCATTTACCCTTCAAATACCAGTTTAAGAGCAAACCATTCTGGGAAGCCATCTTTAACCTCTGCCGATACAGAACATCACTGTGTGCCCGCCTCTGTGTACCCAGCATCGTGAATACACCTCTGACCTGAACTCACTGACTTGCATCACAGGCTAGTTGTGTGTGGCCCTATTTACAGTGTGAGACCCCTTAGGGCTCCGTTGTGACCTAGTAGAGTGGACATTTATGCACTCAACCAGCACTTGCTAAATTGGATCACATTACATCAAATTGCATTAAATTGACATGCAGTCTCACCAGGTTGGGCTTTTTTGTGTTTTCCTACCTCTGAAGGGGTATTTTATCTGTGCAATATACCAATACCGTATCTTCAGTGACTGAGAATAAAAATTAATGGTTAAGGGCATTACAGGCTAATTGATTTTCTCCTTCAATTTATCTGAAGGCTCTACCTTCACCAGAAAAATACTAGAGTGTTAAAGATTATTTTTACTGACTGATTTTATAGAAAAAGGATTGACACAGTTAAGGAAATATATTGATAATTTTGAAAGAATCAACTCAGGAAAGATTTTTTAGCTTAAGTCTAAAATGAAAAACTTTATGGTATTGTGTGTTTCTCTCAACCCCCAACATTCACGAATGTTTCACTTCTTTTCAATAGTTATTTTTGTGGGATTTAACTCTGAAGCTGCTTCAACTTCATTTTTTTTGCATGTGGATATTCAGTTGAAAAAAACTTATTTTTCTAGTAAATTGTCTTTGCATCTTACTTAATTGCTCATCACATACTCTTGAATATGTGGAAGTGACTGATTTATCAAAGGAGTAAGTTAAATATAGTTTAATAATTAAGTGTGCATTGTAAGATAAGCTATCTGACGTTGTTTTGGAAACCAAAACATTTTTTTTTTGCCAACTGAGGAATTTCTCATTGGAACTCTAGACATGGGAACAATG
>VMDR010017570.1:0-19963 GCA_007922815.1 Macrotus californicus
CCCGTCTGTATATTCTTCTTTGCTTTGCTGTTCCCTTGTGACCGCAGGAATTGTCTCTCAGTTCCTGGCCTACACCCCTCCTGGTCCCTTTCCCTAGGGTGACAGCAGAGAATGTCACATCCCAACTCTTCCCAGGAGCAACAGTGTTTAAGAGAGTGGAAATGCCAAAGAGGATTTGAGGATTTCTCTAGAGCTAAGCTGAATATCAAGTTCCTAAGCAAATGGTATCAACACTGTAGGGAAACGTGGGAGAAAGAAAGAACAGCAAGATTCTGCACGGGTAAATTCTTCTAAATAGTGTGGCTACTGCTGTATAGAATCTAAACATGTAAACAGAAAACAGAAACTTCTACTTTTAAGGGGAAGAAACATTGATCTTAGACATTGCAAAGAAAAAAATCCTTTTACCTTGCCGACCAAGGAAGACAACATGATGAGGTAAAAAGCCCCTTGGATCATCCTACCACAATCCAAGGTTGTTTTAGAAGTCAAATCCACAGAAGAGAAGCTTGGACGAAGCACTGTAGGTGTAACTGGCTTAGACAATCCGCCTCCAAGTGACTCCTATGACAGACAGCCTAAAATTTCCTCCAGATGTAGCCAGTGGCAGACACAAGTCCTAATCATAAGAACTGGTCCTCTCTGTTCCAAAATGGTACTCCCTAGCAAAAAAACACTCTTTAGGACCCAAGAGCTTTCATTCTGGTAACTGAAAAAAAGCTAGACTATAATTAACAAGGTAGATTCTGTAGCAGTATACCTGGTTTCAAGTATCTGAAGTGGTTCTAACTAAACTATGCTCCAGCTTGGCGGCAAAAGGGCTATCTGACATTGGGAAAGTTCCTTAACGTTTCTGGATTTCAGTTTCTCAAAGTTTAAAGCAAGGGTGTTGGACAAGGTGGTCTCTAAGATCACTGTTTGTCTAAACAGTATTTGTGTTGATGACAAACCTAATTATGTATATTACATGAATGCAAGAAAAAGTACAAAATAGCTACATTTATTTGAAATGGGGAGGCAAACTCAATTTTACTAATTACTATAAAGAACCTGAGTCCTGAGTCCGTTTTTCAAAATTAAAAAGAAAAACCACAGAAACATGAGTTGACATATATTAAAAACAAACAAACCCTTTGCACAAGCCATTTTGTCTCAGCAACTCATGATTACTGGTGGTTCGTCTCCCAACCCCACGTGAAAGTCTTTGTCTGATTGGCAAGTCTTTGTTCCCACAGTGTGATGTGAAGAGAAGCAAATAGCTGTAGGAGCAACTACATGTAACATACTGATTTAATTGCATTAAAAGGAAACAAAAGTACAGACAGATCATCATCCAGCTTGATGTAAGAGTCACCAGAGTCCCCAGCAGATGTGCCTCCCAGGGTAGTAATAGGATTCCCAGCGAAGGAGTTTGCCTTAAGCCCCATTACTGCGTGAGCTCTCTTTTTCACCAAATTTGATCTCTACTTTTGACTTTTAGAGCTGAAACTGATATAAAAAGTCCACCCGCCAGCCAATGGCAAGCTCTCGGCTCTGTTTAAACATGTCCAGGATCAGGCAGGTGCTAATTCTATGCGAAGTTCCATCACTGAACAGATCTAATAGTTGAGAAGTTCAGCCCTCCTGTAATTTACTCCCATTGTTCACTCCCTAGTCCTGCCTCATGAGGCTGTCTGGAAAGTGTCTACTTTCCTTTCCATGTGACTGTCTTAAATAGCTTCTTAATTCTCGTGTCTCTCGGTAACACTCCCTGCTTCTCCTTACTCCCTTCTACACTTTCTTTTTCTCTGTTGCTGTTAGCACCTAACAGCCCATAATATTGTTCCATGAAGATAGGGATCTTTGTCGGATTTCCTCACTGCCACTTCCCCAGTTTCTGGAAAAACACCTGGCATGTAACAGGTACTCAATAAATACCTTTGAAGTGAATTAGTGAATGAATGGGCAAGTTCTATGTGGAAACTAGAATAAATACAAAAATGGAACCATTAAGATGTCTGCACAATAATTGACATAGTGGTTGGTTGTTCATTAATAGCTAATTGCCACATATGGCTCTTATGTTTTTACTTTAAGTCAGGAATACAATTCTAAATCAACAAATCACTACAGCCCTAAAGTGGCTAATTAGAAGACAGAAGCTTCAGTCAACAGCTCACGCCCTTGGCACGGTTGACTTAGAGGTCACAGAAGCCCTACCTGCCAGTCTGTGTTTCCTACCTCACCCTTGTAAATGCCACTCATCACATTGTCCTCTCTGGACGCTCTTCCCCTTCCAAAGCCCCTGGGTGCAGTCACCATGAACAGCCCTGCCTCCCTCACAGAGCTGTTGTCCATTAAAAAATGCACGTGCAGATGTATTGAGACCCTACAGAGCTATAATTGAGGCTGCTGCATAAATGTACAGGATATGTTTAGCAGTACTGTTCATACTCATTAACTTTTACTACTTTTAAAGTATGATAATTAACTCTTCCTAGTAATCATACCATTTTGATTAAAATGTATGTGCCAACTAGGCTGAAATAAATACTAAAGTATTTCAAATTTGTCATATTAACACATTTGGCCAATAACAGGAAATAAGATATGAAGATAAGCTTTATTATATTAGGTATTCTGGTCTGTGTGTCACTATTAAAACATAATTTAGGAGATATTTTGATAATTTTCAGTAGCTAAAAATAGCTACCAGTTATTAAGCACTTATCCTATATCAGATGCTGTGTTCAGCACCCTCAGCACATTTAACTCCTTTAATAGTCAACTTGTTACAGAATGGACAGGGGAGGGGGGACAAGATACTGTTACCGAATGGAACCCGCCCCCCCACCCCCACCCCCCGGGGTCTCTCTGTACCAGGTTCGCCTTGCTTGTCGCCCTTAGCAATTGGGATTATGGTTCTCAGTGCCAGAGTTTGGTGAAAAGGAAAGGAACTGTTTATTCAAAAGTTATACAGATTTAGAGTAATGATTTAATGTCTTCATTAAAATCTCAGTCCCTTAAAACACCCACAAACACACACAGTCCTTCCCCCTACCCCTTTGCCCAGTCGGGCCAGTCAGGAGTACTGTATCTCAGGAAAAATAGAAGTCTGTGGCTCTGGCAGCCCCCAGTCCTTCCCAGTAATCCATGCTCGGCTGGCAGGCCTCCTGCAGTCCCCAGCACCATCAACTGTGTCACCACGATCTCCAGTTCTTAATCCAAACCCATGTGGCACCTTCTTATGGTCCACCAGCAAGTCCTTTCACCCCTTTTCTTACCCCAATGTCTCTCCTGCGTTCTTCCGAACTGCTAAGAGACAGCTCTGCGTGGCTGCTACATCTTGCTTTCCTGCTTCCTAAGCCACCTGGTAAAGGGAGCCCCCTCTCCGCCCCCCAAACCATGTGGTTGGCCCCCAAAACCTCGTTGTTAGACCCCATGTGGCTTCCACACCTGGGTACTAAATCCCGGCTTGGATCTTCCTCTGCAGCCCCATTTCCCCGACTCCTCCCACAATTGGCTACACCTGCCAGCACTCCCGTATTTTTCCAGCCTTTCTTGGCTGCCATAGTTAGTACCAGCAGGCGTGGCTCCCTGGCCTGGAGGGAACCATCATCTCCAAGCCCTCATAAAAGCTCTGTAAGGCTGGTGGGGTGGTTGCCTCCCAGTTACATCACAGGTCGAAGTCACTTCCACTTCCTTAGCTCAAAGCAGGGCCACAGCTGCTTAACGTATCTGTGAAGCTAGTCTGCTGTTACAGATATGTTAAATAACCACTTTTGCATATCAGATATGAAGCTGGCCAACTATTGATATGCAAAATAACTCAAAGGCAAATTAACTCCATCTGTCCCATCCCCCAATCCAGACTTGTGGTTGGGGAGGATGTCCTATATTTTTTAATTTTCTGGACACCCCAAGTTCTGGGCCCCGTTTCAAATCCTTCATTTGGCAGGGCTCTGGCTGCACCCCATTACAAATTCTGAAGTAGGTAATATTAATATATTCTTACAGATGAGAAACGGGGAGTAGCAAGGGCATCATCTGCCCAAGCTTAAACCACCAACCAGCCCAGCATCAAACCTGAGGGTTTCTCTACTTCCAAGCTGTGCTGGCGACCCTGCTGCATTTACAGCTGCTTTTCCTATTAACTGCTATGATCCTGAATCCAGTCCTTGAATCACCAAAACATTTAATGAATACTGAGAACTGTGCACGCAAAGTAGAACATCTCATCTTGGCTTCTAAAGAATTTTAAACTGGTCAGACAAATAAATAATAAGAACAGTTGTTTTTTTTAAGTCCAAGGCAATATAAACTTCTAGGAACATACAGCAAGTTGTGAGCTGGTGTTAGCTTCAAGGACAGCTTCATGGAAGCAGATTTTAAGGTGGGTTCAGAGGAGGGAGAGGACCTAGTCTTTCCCAAAGTACAATCTGATAGCCACCTGCATTGGAATCATCTGGTCCAATGCCTAGGACCTGATTTTGACTTTTTCCAACAACAACAACAAAGAATGAGAAACCACTCTAATCAAGGGAGGTTATGCTAGGGTTGTTTTTGAGCTGTTTGAAAAGAAGTAGAACAGCATGAAAGGAAACAGAAGGTGATTATACAAGTTTAGTATAAGGTGAAGTATTAGAACAAGTTACCCCAATACTGTAGCTTTAAACAATAACCATTATCTCACAAGTTTCTATGGGTCAGGAAATCAGTGGCAACTTTAGCCAGGTAGTTCTGGCCTGTGGCCTCTCATGAGGTTGCAGTGAAGATGTCACCTGGAGCTGCAGGTAGGTGAAGGCTTCACTGGGGCCAGAGGACCCACTTTCAGGATGGCTCCCTCACACAGCTCCTTTCTGTCACAATCTTCCAGGTAGCTGGCTTGCCCGAGGGCAAGTGATGCAGAGAGTAAGCAAGGTGCAAGCTGCGGTGTCTTTTATGACCTAGCCTGGGAAGTCACAGACCATCATGGATGGTCCACAGTATTCCACTGACCCCACAGTTCAGCCCTGCTCTGTGTGGAAAAGACCATGCACGGGTGTGGTCACCAGGGGGCAGCCTCTTTGGGGCCGTCTTAGAAGCTGTCTACACCAGGCTTAGTAAGCACCTGAAGCAGACTGGGACAGTTAAAATGAGAAGACATAGAATTGCTCTGAGGCCTTGTATAGGAATATTTGGTTTCTAAATGGCTGCAGGGAGTGCAAGAGGAAGAAGTTAAATAACTCAGATTTTGTGCTGAGGAAGGAACGCAGTTCAGGGGAAGGCACCAAATTTAGTTTTATTTATGCTGCTTGAGAGATTTAATGGGATCTTTAAGAAAGGGGTCAGCTTTACAGAAAGATTTTCTCTAAAGGGCCAGGAAGTAAATATTTCAGGCTTATGGGCCTTTCTGTTGCCTACTCCTCTGTGTGGGGAGTGGGAGGGGTTATTTATGATCCTTTAAAAATGCAGAAAACATCTTTAGCTTACAGGCTGTAGTTTGCCGACTCCTGCCCTAAGCGAACTGCCCTGTAAAAGCAGAAAACACGAGCATAGAACCTAATGAGAAGTCAAGGCTAAGAATCCAAATCATCACTGAGTGAGTGCTCAGTTTCTTAACCAATTGCCTCTTTTTTTTACTGTTGATTACTAGTGATTATACGAGTTTTAGTAAAACAACACAACCTCACTAAAAAGTATTTCCGTCAATGAAGCCCAGTAATCCTCCGTGGGTGAAGCTGGAAAAGCCTGCATTGGTGCAGCCTGTCACTACCAGGCCCAAGAAGCAGAGACAGGGAATGTCTGTGGGCGCTTTATTCAGATGGCTGGTGATCTGAGAAGACAGCGGATTTGCACCCTAACAGACCACCCTGCATTTCCTTTCAAGCCAGCCTTTTTATAACAGATCAAAGTGTGGTGAGAGATTCAGGGAAAATCAGATTTAAAAAACTGCAGCATTCTCAGCCTGGGCGGTTAGCTGTGCCCCAGACAGTTGTCTGTCTCTTCCTGGAACACAATAGCTCTGATGCCACCTTCGCTGCTGCTTACAGTCTCTTGTTGAGAACAGAGGTCAATCACTGTGGTCTCCTGGAGTCAGGGTGAGCCATAACTGCAGTTCTTGAAACAATAGCTTTTCACATGCATTAGCTACTAGGCTTATTAACTATTACCTGAAATTAAACTTTCCAGCTCTTGAATCCCATGTCATAGGGACTCCACCGCCCAGTACGGGCCAGCACCAGCAGTCAGCACCGCGGACCAGAGCCACAGGCCCATGTGGAGGGCTTCACAGCCCTCTCTGGTTCAATACTTTGAAGTGGTCATCAGCGTCTGCGTTTTACAGATGAGGAAACAATAATTCAGTGGTCACATGATCTGCCCAGGTTTATTCCTCATACCTACAATTGCCCAGTTCATTCTCCTTTGCTGCCAAAGTTACCAGAATAATCCTGCCTTTTCTTTAGATACTGAAGTTGTAACAGAACTTATGAAAATCTGTTCTTAATGTATTGAGCTCAGCCGTAAGTAGACATCTGGTAGGAAAGAGTATTTGGGGTTGCGGGGTGGGGAGAGGAAGGAGCTTTTAACAGAGACACCCAGCAGATAACTGCTGTATCAAAACATGCCCAAAATGTGAGGATAGAAATGCTGGAGGCAATCACCCATCCTTTGGAAGCCAAAAAGCCACTGGCTCAAATCAGATAGATACAGTTTTAATAGTTAGTTCTAATGCCAAATGGAAGGAAAAGTCTTCCAAGAACATTCGGTCATCACTTTTCCTACAAGAGGGGAAGCCTCTGACTCCAGAGAGCTCTGGGCTTTGCTTCTACAGTCAGGGGTGACAGCTGCCACCTAACCAGAAGGCACACATGGACACCGGCCCCAGGATGGTGTGATGGGCTCACAGCACTGGCTTATCTGAAGAGTTCACACAGTAATTAACACATTCATTTATTCCTGCCAAACTCAAAGGCCACAATCACAGCCATATAACATGAAATGAAGGAAAGGCAACAGAATTCTGGATTTATTTCTATGCTTTTGGCAAAATAATAAAACCGTAGGCCAGTAATATGACATTATCAAAGTAACTAGTTTTTCTGATACTCATTTCTCCTCTAAAAAATTTAAACTGTTTGATTTGGTTAAAATATAAATAAGGAAAATTGTATCCCATTTCATATTCAGATACCAAAATGAAATAGGTAAGGATGCTTTAGGATGGGGAGACCCAAAAAACCCAGATTTTATTTATTAAAAACTGTGTATTTATTCTTACATGTTTGCACTTCAGTCACCTTCCAAGTGCTCTCCATTTGATGCAGGACATCTACCAAGACTTTTTTCCACTGCTCAAAACAGTTTCTGAACTTGTCGATTTGGATGCCTTTTAGTGCTCCTGTCGTTTTTTGTTTCACCTCTTCCACATCAGCAAAACGTTTCCCTTTATGGACTTTTTTCATCTGGGAAAACAAAAAAAAGTCACTCGGGGCAAGATCGGGTGAACAGGGAGGGTGGGGCACGGGGGCCATGTGGGTTTTTGGTCAGAAACTGCTGAACACTCAGCGCGGTGCGGCAGGTGCGCTCCTAAGTCACCCATCATTGAAATGGGTAAACATATTGAGTCTTCAAAAAAACTTCACTGAAGCCAAACACAGCCTCTCACAACAACGCCAGCTGGTACACTGATACAGATGGACTCCTAGAATGCTCACCTCATGGGGGAAGCCTGGACTACAAGGGGCCCGCCCTCCAGAAGACAATTACAGGGTTTCTTGGGGCAGTCTCCCCTCACATATTACTTTCTATCTACATACTTAAAGCCCACCCCTAAATTAAGGGCCGTGGTCAGTGGAAAATAGTGAAATCTGGTAAATAATGCGCGTGTGCAGAACACCTGTCATGTTGCTAGAACAGGAACCTGCAGTGCTGTCCAGCCAGTGGCAGAGCACGAGGCACTTGATGGGAGTGTCAGTGCCCCTCGGTCTGGTGAGCTTCACAGCCCAGACGTGGCAGGACCTCAGGGGCGCATGGCCTGAAGTCGGTAGTGTGAACAAGCTCTCAACATCAGGCTCTACTGTTTCAAGCCCCCGTGCCAGTCCTGTGACACAGCATTTTTCTGAGGAAGCCTAGGGGAGTATCCATGGCCCATGAGCACAGCAAACCGGAAGATCAACGTTAGGTTATAGAGTGTGAGAACGCCATTCCCTGGTTCACTCTGATATTTTGGTTTCCAGGAAAACAACATCAAAGATTTAAATTAACTTTTTTGTTTAGTAAACAAAAAACTTTTTCCACCAAAAACAAGATTAAAGGTAAGTATAGGCCGGGATGTAGCAAATTCGTTCCCTTTCCAGTCCCTTTCCTTTGTGTCTCCAGGCTGCGTTAACCACAAATGTTCCTTCTGACAAACCAAGTAAACAGCGAGTGTCCAGCCCCACAGTCCAGGGTGGGTGACGAATGCCCAGCCACTTGCTGCTCAGCCTGTGTCTCTGGTCCTGGATGCAGGGAGCCTGCAGGCTGCGTGCCCTCAGTGCTTCATGCTCTGGCACAGATCAAGGCTGAGAGGCCCTCCAACTCTGCGTTCAGTCGGTCAGTCACCCACTCCAAGGCCTCACACCCCTGCAGAGAAAACAGCTCTGAGGAACCTCCCAGGGGGCTGTGTTCACACTTAAACAGGTGAGATGGAGGCCTCTGCCAGGTATCATCGTGCTCACATTCTAACACCTCCGCCAGCGGGCATCTCAGGAAATAAGGCCTCTCTGAGTGCTGGGGCTACGTGCTGAACATCAGTGCCACAGCACTGTTGACAGATATTTATTATGAAGCAATACTGTAAGATTAAAGTTGAGCTTTTGAATATTTTTCTCAAATTAGAAATCCAGGTTAAATTTCACAGGGTTATCTTCGCTCAGCTTTCATGATGATTTACCATAAAACATTTGCTTTTGTGTTTATGGTAAATTCCAAATAGAAACAGTTGCACAGATAAATACCGAACCCATGTCCAGACCAAAACAAAACTCATAAAGCCAAACTACTTCACACTAAACAAATTTTGGAAGTAATCACTACTGCTTTTTTAATGACTGACCCCTCAAGGAAAAAATACTTATTTATGATGAAAAAGCCTAGGAGAATAAAAACCCAACACATACACGTGATTATTTTTACTCCTCTCCACCAAAAATTTGAGGTGGCCAAATAACCAACATTTGCAGCTGTCCTTGCCCCAAAAAGCAATCTTCCTTCAAAACTACACTGGGGCTCTGCTCGCCCAGCCATGGCAGAGGGTTCAAGAGACTCCCCATGCTGACACATCCCGGCTTCAAAAGCATGATTTCCAAAACCAGCACTTCCTAGCTGTCCCTGTAGAACAGAACTCCTTACATGACAATTTTTAGACCATTGCCTCTGTGAGGTTGTACAGAGCTGCCTTGAGCACAACAGAGTTACCTACAAGTGGAACAAGAGGCTGTCGCTGGAGAAAGGGTCCAGTGTCCAGGAAGACCCATGCCCATGAGGAGCAGTCTTCGGTTTGCAGCAGAGTACCAGGTGCTTTCCCTGCACCTACCGCCTTTGTGAATCCAGGGCTTGTCTGCAACGAACCCTCAAATCTTTCAAGAATTTAGATTTTGGTGCTATACACTAATCCTCAAGAGGGAACTTTTCAAGATAATGTTGCTTGAAAGTAGAAAAAAGACACAAAACGGTACATACAATATGATCCATGTGTGTTTAACAGAAGAAAAAAAGAAAAACTCACACACATACTTCCACATGCATAAAACATTTCTGGAAGCCTTTGTAAAAACTGGGAGTCGACTGGCAGAGGCCATTCCTCCTCCAAAGGGGAGGCCTTTGCCCTCACAGAAACTCCGATACTTTTTATTTAAATCATGACTATGGGTTGCTTTTACTTATTTTTTAAATTGTTTATGAAAGTGAACAGAACTTTGGTTTCAAGATGGTGGGGAAAAGATCTTTTGCCCTTGTCTCCGAAAAGTCCACAAAATGATAAGAGAAACACAAACTTCAGAAATTGCATGGAGTTAGCAACCTCCCAGCCGACCACCTGAACGTGGGAACAGAGGCCAGAGCAGGTACATGGCACAGTGGGTCAAACACAGCCATCCAGTACCTGGGGAGTGTTCAGAGAAGAGGACACGCTGGGTAGGGCAGGGGACAGGCTGAAGGAGGATAATTTCACAGCCTGGGTTCTTAGACCCTGTGTCTCCCCCGCACACACCCGAAGAGGTTGAGGAGTTTTGTTGCGACAAACTGAAGCACTCTGGAAGAAAGGTAGCTGGGGGTCAAGGAAAAGCCATAGGACACCCTGCAGTGACAGCCAAGAGTAAAGCCCAGCAGTCAGTGAGCCTCGATCTCCACCTGGAGCTCACTTTGCTGTGGGTGTGTCAGTGTGAACGGGCAGCTGAGGAGAGTCTCCAATGTGAAGGGACCCCCAGGAGACATGGAGCTACAGAACAAATCTTCACATCTATTTCTGCAGATAGGAGGGAAGACACTACATCTGTGAAGCAAGAACAGGATGCTATAATGAACAGATTTAGAAATTAAAAATGCAATTTGCCAAAATAAAAATTAGTGAAAAGGTTAGAAGATAAAGTCAGGAAATCTCCGAAAAGGTAGAAAAAGAGGAGAGAAAATATTAGAAAATTAAAGGTCAACCAGGAAAACTTAACATATGATTAAGGGCCTCCAGAAAAAGAGAATAGTAGAGAAAGTATCAAATCATTACCAGAACCAAAGGACCACCAAGTTCTCCACACAATTATTTTTTATGTCTGATTGACTTGACCTCAGCTTTATTATGTATGTACATACATATGTATGTGTGTATTTGTTTAAAACTATATATTTTCTTTTTTACTCAGGTGAAACTCATACAACTTAGCCATTTTAAAGTACACACTCAGTGGCATTTACTGCGTTCACAGTGTTGTGCAACCACCACTTTTTTCTAGTTTCAAACACTGCCGTCACTCCAAGGTGAGGCCCTGTACCCACCGAGCAGAGTCTCCCCAACTTATCCCTCCCCCACCTCCTGGCAAACACCAGTCTGCTTTGTGTCTATGCAGATTTACCTGTTATAGATATCACATGTGGATGGAATCATACAGTATGTAGCCATCTGTGTATGGCCTCTTTTACTTAGCATAATGTTTTAGAGATTCGTCCATGTTGTATGTACCAGTATTTCATTGCTCTTCATAGCTGAAAAATATTTCAGTGTGTGGATATACCACATTTTGTTTATCCATTTATCAGTTGAAGGACATTTGGGTTATGTTCCCCTTTTTGACTATCAATGTTCCTATGAACATTCCTATACAAGTCTTTGAGTGCTTATTTTCAATAGTTTTAAGTACATAACTAGGAGTGGAGTGGCTACATAGTTTTACATTACCACCAGCATGAACAAAGTTTCCACTTTCTTCACATTTTTGCCAATGCTTGTTATTTTCCATATCTTCTTTAGAGAAATGTTTATTCAGATCCTTTGCCTATTTTTACATTGGATTCCCTTTTTGTCATCAAGTTGTAAGAGTTCTTTATATATTCTGCATAATAGACTCATCAAATATATAATTTGCAATTTTTTCTCCCACTCTGTAGTTTGTCTTTTCATTTTCTTTTTTTTAAAGATTTTATTTATTTTATTTTTAGAGAGGGGAGAAGGGAGGGACAAAGAGAGGGAGAGATACATCAGTGTGTGGTTGCCTCTCGCATGCACCCCACTGAGGACCTGGCCCACAACCTGGGCATGTGCCCTGACTGGGAATCGAACAGGTGACTCTTTGGTCTGCAGGCCGATGCTCAATCCACTGAGCCACACCAGCCAGGGCGTCTTTTCACTTTCTTGATAGTGTCCTTTGATGCACAAAAGCTTTTAACCCTTTCAGTACGAGCGCTCTTTCCGCCGCGACACTCCCGCTGTAGGAGGTGCCGCACCAAAAACGCACACATAGCACATGGTCAGTCCTCCTTTGTGTGAAGACCTTCCTAACCCTATATAAGATCTATGCTTAATAAAACAATGCTTTTTTCCAAGTGTTGTTTGTAACTTTAATATTGAGAGATAGTTATATAAAATTCTATCAATTATATAAGTAAAATTGATAAAAATTATATACAGATGAATGCCGGATATATCTGGCGCTTGTCCACACAGGTCATCAGATGGGCACCAGATATATCTGGCACCCGTACCGAAAGGGTTAATTTTGATAATGTCAAATTTATCTATTTTTTCTTTTGTTTTCACCCTTGTTATGGTTATTTCTAAAATCCATTGCCAAATCCAAGATTGAGAACATTTACCCCTATGTTTTCTTCTAAGACTTTTATAGTTTTTGCTCTTATAATTAGGTCTTTGATCCATATTGACTTAGTTTGCATATATGGTGTGATGTAATGGTCTAACTTCATTCTCTTATATGGTAGTATCCAGTTGTCCCAGCACTATCTGTTGAAGAGCCAATTCCTTCCCCATTGAATTGTTTCTGGCACCTTATTGAATAGGACTATTCCTGCACTCTTAATATTATTCCATTGATCCATATATCTATCTTTATGACTGTCCCTGCATACAGTAATCATTGCTTTGATTACTGTAGCTTTGTAAGAAGTTTTGAAATTGGATGTGTAAGTCTTCCAATTTTGTTCTTCTATTACAGAATTATTTTGCATATTTAGGGTCCCTTGCAATTCCATGTGAATTTGGGGATTGTTTTTTCTTTTTTTAAAATTATACTTTATTGATTATTCTATTACAGTTGTCCTGATTTTTTTCCCTTTGCCTCCTCCACCCATCACCCTCAGGCAAGCCCCCACCTTGTTCATGTCCATGGGTCATGCGTATAAGTTCTTTGGCTACTCCATTTGCTATACTGTACTTTACATCCCCATGGCTATTCTGTAACTACTTATTTATACTTCCTAATCCCCTCACCTCTTCAACCATTCTCCCCCTCTCCTCTCCCATCTGACAACCATCTGGTAACTAACTTCTTTTCTCTTGCTTCATTTAAGAATCTCTCTTTATCTTTATCTTTAATCTTTGGCCTTTTAATTATGATGTGTCTTGGAGTGGGCCTCTTTGCATCCATCATAATTGGGACTCTCTGTGCTTCCAGGACTTGCATGTCTGCTTCCTTCACCAAATTAAGGAAGTTTTCTTTCACTATTTTTTTCAGATAGATTTTCAGATTTTCAGTTTCTTGCTCTTCCTCTTCTCCTTCTGGTACCCCTATGATGTGAATGTTGGACTTCTTGAAGTTGCCCCAGAGGCGGTTTATACTATCCTCATTTTATTGGCTTCTTTTTTGTCATTCTGCGTGGTGGTTTTGTGCTTCCTAATGTTCCATATCATTGATTTGATTCTTGGTTTCATCCATTCTACTGTTGTTTCCCTGTGAATTGTTCTTTATTTCAAGTAGTGTATTCTTTGTTCCTGACTGTGTCTTTTTTATGCTGCTGAGGTCCTCACTAAGTTCCTTGAGCATCCTTATAACCAGTGTTCTGAACTCTGCATCTGATAGATTGCTTAACTCCATTTTGTTTAGTTCTTTTTCTGGAGTTTTGATCTCTTTATTCATTTGGGCCATGTTTCTTTGTCTCCTCATTTTGGCAGCCTCCCTGTGTTTGTTTCTATATTTTAGGTAGAGCTGCTTTGACTCCATGTCTTGTTAGTGTGGCCTAATGTAGTGAGTGTCCTGTAGGGTCCAGTGGCCCAGCCTCTTCTGTCACCCAAGCTGGATACTTGAGGTGGGCCCTTTATGTGGAATGAGTACACCCTCCTCTTGTAGTTGAGCCTTAGTTGCTATTGGCAGTTGCTGAGAGGGATTTACCCAGGCCAGTCAGCTTCAAAGACTGGCTGTGACCACTGACCACTAACCTCCATCCTCTGTGGACGATCAGCTGTTCTGGGGCAGGGTGGTGGTGCTCCGAAGTGATCTGTAGCTATCCATGGGGGCACTGGCCCTGGGGTTTCCTGGGTGGTGCAGGCCAAGGTCAGCCCCACCTGGGTTTTGCCCAGGGCACCCTGCCTGAGCTGTAAAGCAATCTGAGATGCCTGTTACTTGTGCTGGGCTTAAAGATTCCCAGACAAAGCCAAGCAGTAAATCTAATCTAGTTGCAGCTAGGGCTCACTAAAGCTAGCTGTTTCTTATTTGATAGGATTTATGAGCCAAGATCAGCCATTCTTATAGAAAAGCAGCTTGGGAGGGCCTGTAAACTGGGTGAGGCAGGGCCTCTGGGAATCTCCAAGGCTGGTCAGACATGTTAGCCAGGTTGAAGGAGTCTCAGATATGGCACCACCTTACCAGCTCCATGGGGGGAGGGTTTAGCAAAGGGACAATGTCCTCTGCTCACTTTGATGCCAGACACTTCAGTTTCTTCCTGTATAACTACTAGTACCTTTCAAGCTGCTACCCCAGTGCTGGAGCTCAGAGAGGGTGAGTCTGAGTAGGTGAGTTGGTGTGTGGATTTTTAAGAGGAACTGCTTGGGGCTCCAGAATTTTCTTCCACTGACTCAGTCCTTACTGGTTTTTGCAGCCAGCAGTTGTGGGGATTTATCTTCCTGGCACTGGAATCCTGAGCTGGGGAGCCTGGCATGGATCTGGTACTCCTTGCTCCCAAGCTATCCCTCCCAAAATTTTATCCACATGGGTGTTAGACCACCCTATTCCGTGTCTGTGCCCTCCTACCAGTCTGGATGGATGTGTTTTTTTTTAAATTCCGTAGTTGTCAGACTTTCATTCAACTCAATTTCATAGTTGCCAGGCTTCCAATCAGCTCAATTTCTGATATTTCTGAGTAATGATTGTTCAATATTTTAGTTGTAACTTTGATGTGATTGTGCAAAGAGGCAAGCCATGTCTGCCTATGCTGCCATCTTGACCAGAAGTCTAAGGATTGGTTTTTCTATTTCTGAGGGAGGGGGAAGCTATAGGAAATTTGATAGGGATTACATGGATTCTATAGAATGTTTTTGGTAGTATTACCATTTTTTAAGTACATTTTATTGATTATGCTATTACAGTTGTCCCATTTTCTCTCCCCTTTATTCCCCTCTGCCCTGCACCACCCACTTTGACCAGCATTCCCCCATGTTAGTTCATGTCCATGCATAGTACATAAAAGTTCTTTGGCTACTCCATTTCCCATACTATTCTTAACCTCCCCCTGTTTATTTTGTACCTACCATTTATGCTTCTTATTCCCTCATTCTTCCCCTTCCCCTCCCCACTGATAACCCTCCATGTGATCTCCATTTCAGTGATTCTGTTCCTATTCCAGCTATTTGCTTAGTTTCTTTTTGTTTTTGTTTTAAGTTCAGTTGTTGATAGTTGTGGGTTTGTTGTCATTTTACTATTCATATTTTTTATTATCTTCTTTTTCTCAGATAAATCCCTTCAACATTTCATATAATAAGGGCTTGGTGATGATGAACTCCTTTAACTTGACCTTATCTGGGAACCACTTTATCTGCCCTTCCATTCTAAATGATAACTTTGCTGGAGAGAGCAATCTTGGATGTAGGTCCTTGCCTTTCATGACTTTGAATACTTCTTTCCAGTCCCTTCTTGCCTGCAAGCTTTTTCTTTTTTGAGAAATCAGCTGATAGTCTTATGAGAAGTCCCTTGTAGGTAACTGCCTCTTGTTCTCTTGCTGCTTTTAAGATTCTCTCCTTATCTTTAATCTGGGGTAATGTAATAATGATGTGCCTTGGTATGTGCTTTTTTGGGTCCAACTTCTTTGGGACTCTCTGAGCTTCCTCAAGTTCCTGGAAGTCTATTTCCTTTGTCAGATTGGGGAAGTTTTTCTTCATTATTTTTTAAATAAGTTTTCGACTTCTTCCTCTTCCTCTTCTCCTTCTGGTACCCCTCTGATTCAGATGTTGGAATGTTTAAAGTCCCAGAGGTTCCTAAACCTCTCCTCATTTTTTAAAATTCTTATTTCTTCATTTTCTTCTGGTTGTATGTTTATTTCTTCCTTCTGTTCCAAATGATTGATTTGAGTCTCAGTTTCCTTCCCTTCAGTTGGTTCCCTGTGTGTTTTTCTTTATTTCACTTTGCATAACCTTCACTATTTCCTCTATTTTGTGACCATATTCAACCATTTCTGTGAGCATCCTAATTACCAGTGTTTTGAACTTTGCATCTGATAGGTTGGCTATGTCTTCATTGCTTAGTTCTGTTTTTGGAGTTCTGATCTGTTCTTTCATTTGGATCATATTTCTTTGTCTCAGCACACCTGTTATGTCATAAGGAGTGGAGCCTTAGGTATTCCCCAGGGCGGGGCTACCCAGTTTGCTGAGTTGTGACACTATATGTGGGAGAGGGGTCAGAGAGGGAACAATGCTCTTTTCTTGACCCTGGACCAGCTTTCAGTCACTTCCCCCAGTACCCACAAGCAAATTGGGCCCTTCTGGTGCTGATTCCCAGGTGGATGAGTTTGTGTACATTCTAGGACCTTGTAGGTCTCTCCAACAAACTCTTCTGTGAGGCTAGGAGTTACTCCCGCCAGTGCAACCCACACAGATTTTTACGGCCAGAGGTTTTGAGGCTTCCTTTTCCTGTGCTGGAACCCTGGGTTGTGTGGTCTGTCTTGCTCCCCAGTTGTTCCTCCCAGTTTATCTGCACGCAAATGTGGGACTGCCTAGTCCGCCAACCACTGCCTCAACCAGCCCAGTTCACCAGCCACCAGCTTGCTGCACATCTTCTCTACCCTAGCTGCCTGTCTCCACCCTTCCTACCAGTCTGAATAAATGCCTTCTCTTTAACTCCTTGGTTATCAGACTTTTATACAGTTTTATTTTCTGGCAGTTTTGGTTATTTTTTGTTTTTGAATTTGTTGTTGTCCTTGTTTTGGTTGTGCAAGGAGGCAAAGTGTATCTACCTACACCTCCACCTTGGCCGGAAGTCTAGGTAGTATTGTGATTTTAATACTAATTCTTCCAATCCATCAACAAGGGATGTTGCTCCATTCATTTGTCTTATTTCTTTCAGCAATGTTTTGTAATTTTATTTGTATAAGTTCTTCACCTTCTTGTTTTAACTTGTTTTTTTATATATTTTATTCTTTTGGATGTAACTATTAATTGGGTAGCTTTCTTAAATTTTCTTTTCAGATTGTTCATGGCTAGTGTAAGAAACACAACTGATTTGTATGTGTTGATCTTATACCCTGAAATTTTGCTGAATTCCTGTATTAACTTTCTGTGGAGTCTTTAGGATTTTCTACATATAGGATAATGTCATCTGTAAATAGAAACAGTTTTACTTCTTTCCACTTTGGATGCCATATATTTCTTTTTCTTGTCTAGTTACTAAGGTTAGAACTTCCAATACAATGTTGAATAGCAGTGGTAAAAGTAGGCATCATTGCCTTGTTCTTGATTTTAGTGAGAAAGATTTCAGTCCTTCACCATTGAGTAGGACATTAGCTATGGATTTTTCAAAAATGTCCTTTACCATGTGGAAGCAGTTGAAAAGTATTCCCCTCACTATTTTTGAAAGAATTTGCAAAGAATTGGTGTTAATTCTATTAGAAGTTTGGACTTTTCTTTATTTAAAGATTTTTAATTATCAATAAATCTATTAGTAAGTATGTCATAGGTCTGTTGAGATTTTCTATTTCTTCTTTTATTAAAAATTTTTTATTTATTTTCATTTATCTTTATTTTTGTTTTTATTTATTTAATATATTTTATTGATTATGCTATTACAGTTGTCCCATTTCCTTCCCCTTTATTCCCCTCTGCGCTGCACACCCATTCCCACCCACATTCCATCTCTTTAGTTCATGTCCATGGATCATATATATAAGTTCTTTGGCTTCTACATTTCATATATTATTCTTAACCTCCCACTGTCTATCTTCTACCTACCATTTATGCTTCTTATTCCCTGTACCTTTTCCCCATTCTGCCCACCCACTCCCCTGATGATAACCCTCCATGTGATCTCCATTTCTGTGATTCTGTTCCTGTTCTAGTTGTTTGCTTAGTTTGTTTTTGTTTTTGTTTTAGGTTCAGTTGTTAATAACTGTGAGTTTGTTGTCATTTTACTGTTCATATTTTTTATCTCCTTTTTCTTAGATAAGTCTCTTTAACATTTCATATAATAAGGGCTTGTTGATGATGAACTCCTTGAACCTCACCTTATCTGGGAAGCCCTTTATCTGCCCTTCCATTCTAAATGATAGGTTGGCTGGATAGAGTAATCTTGGATGTAGGTCCTTGCCTTTCATGACTTGGAATACTTCTTGCCAGCCCCTTCTTGCCTGCAAGGTTTCTTTTGAAAAATCAGCTGACAGTCTGATGGGCACTCCTTTGTAGGTTACTGTCTCCTTTTCTCTTGCTGCTTTTAAGATTCTCTCCTTATCTTTCATCTTGGGTAATGTAATGATGATGTGCCTTGGTGTGTTTCTCCTTGGGTCCAACTTCTTTGAGACTCTCTGAGCTTCCTGGACTCCCTGGAAGTCTATTTCCT
This sequence comes from Macrotus californicus, assembly GCA_007922815.1. Lineage (NCBI taxonomy): Eukaryota > Metazoa > Chordata > Mammalia > Chiroptera > Phyllostomidae > Macrotus > Macrotus californicus. The sequence continues at coordinate 18,480 of VMDR010017570.1, forward strand.
TTGCCAGGTTGGAGAAGTTCTCCTTCATTATTTGTTCAAATAAGTTTTCAATTCCTTTCTCTTCCTCTTCTCCTTCTGGTACCCCTATGATTTGGACAGTGGAATGTTTAAAGACATCCTGGAGGTTCCTAAGCCTCTCCTCATTTTTTTTGAATTCTTGTTTCTTCATTGTGTGCTGGTTGAATGTTTCTTTCTTCCTTCTGGTCCACATCATTGATTTGAGTCCCAGTTTTCTTCCCATCACTGTTGGTTCCCTGTACATTTTCCTTTATTTCACTTAGCGCAGCCTTCATTTGTTCATCTAATTTGTGACCAAATTCAACCAAGTCTGTGGGCATCCTGATTACCAGTATTTTGGACTATGCATCTGATAGGTTGGCTATCTCTTCGTCGCTTAGTTGTATTTTTCCTGGAGCTTTTATCTGTTCTTTCATTTCGGCCATTTTTGTTGTCTTGGTATGCCTGTTACGTAAGTAAGGGGCGGAGTCTTAGTTGTTCACCAGGGTGGGGCAGCCACATCACTGCGTAGTGACCCTGTTTGTGGGGGAGGGGTCCAAGAGGGAACAATGCCGCTTGTTCCACTCTCTGCTGGTTTTCAGTGATTTTTCCCTGCTACCCACAGTCAAATTGGGCCCTTCTGGTGCTGATTGCTGGGTGGGTGGGCTTGTATATGTTCTAGGACCCTGTGGGTCTCTCCAATGAGCTCTCCTGTGAGGCCGGAAGTTTCTCTTGCTGATGCCACCTCAACCCCCACAGGAGTTTTCAATCAGAGGCTTTGAGGCTTTATTTCCCTGAGCTGGAACTCTGGGTTTCGTGGTCTATATTGCTCCCCAGTTGTTCCTCCCGGTTTATCTGCACATGAGTGTAGGAGTGCGTCCACCAGCAGCCACCTCGCCTGGTCTGCCGGACACGCCTTGCCCACCTGGATCCACCAGCCGCCGCCTCGCTGTGAGTCCTCTCTGCCCAACTGCCTGTCTCCACCCCTTTTACCGGCCTGGGTGAGTGTTTCTTCTTTAACTCCTTGGTTATCGGACTTCCATACAGTTTAATTTTCTGTCAGTTCTGGTTGTTTTTTGTTTTAAAATTTGTTGTTGTCCTTCTTTTGGTTGTGCGAGGAGGCACAGTGTGTCTACCTATGCCTCCATCTTGGCCGGAAGTTCTAAAAAAATTTATTTATTTTTAGAGAGAGCAGAAGGGAGAAAGAAGAGAGGAAGGGAAACATTGATATGAAACAGAAACCTTGATCGGTTGCCTCTTACACAGGCCCTGACCAGACATCAAACCCACAACTCAGGCATGTGCCCTGACCAGGAATCGAACTGATGACTTGTAGGATCACACCCAACCAAGTCAGCTACACAGTCAGGGCAGATTTTCTACTTCTTGAATCAGTTTTGGTAATTTGTGATCCAGAAATTTGTTTATCTCATCTAGGTTACCTAATTTGTTGGTGTATAACTGTTCATAGAAATGCCCCCACTTTC
>VMDR010017571.1:0-19959 GCA_007922815.1 Macrotus californicus
AAAAAAAACCTGTTTTACCTAGTAGAACATATAAATATGAGAAAGATTTTTACTAGTCTCCACTGGGTATAATAATTAAAATATACAAGCCCACATCTCAACCAAAACATAACGTGCTAGAAAGAAACAGTCTGATCAAACTCACTGAGCAAACAGAACACTGTAGGGCTCAATGCCAACTGGATTGTTATATAGGCTTCTACAGCACGATAAAGACAAATAAAACAATGAAGCACTTTTCATTTTCTCCAGCTTGTAATAGGAAAATAGGTATGCACAAGGAATTCATTTTGAAATGCCATATACATAAATCAACTACAGCATAACTATAGAGTAAAAATATCCTTAGAGGAGAAAAAACCATCTATAACAAGATCCCTTTCCAAGGAATTCACAGAGACTGAGGGAAATTTCTCAGTAAAAACACTAAGGGGTTTGAGACATTTTACTCAAATGTGTCAGGCCTGGTCACCACTGGACGAGATGTAACAAGGGCAATACTCTAATCAAGGAATTCCCAGTGAGTGAGTCTGCAAAGTCAACATTTAAACACTAACTCACCAGAGCTACTTCAAAATAATGACAAATGTTCATTTTTTTTTCGTCCCCTAAGCTTAACCAAAGATTTAGTTTCCAATCCAAAATTCAGCTGGTGAAAATAAATTTCAAAGTACAAACTGGAGGAAATTAATTCAGTACCACTGATCTCTCTGTCAACATGAATAAAATGATTGGAAAAACTAAGATAAAATAATCCCCACTTCTGAACTGTGAGAGCCACTACAATTTATTGGGCACTATGGAATGTACCAAACCCTGTGACATCTTTCCATTAGACGTTACACTGTCATGTAAATTGGGGTGGGGGGATTATTAAGTTTCCAGGTGTGTATGTCACAATTTACAAAGCAGAGTGTACTTCCTTGAAGAAGAAGGCTGAAAGTTAGATGTTTCTTTGTATTTTTTCTAATACTCTGCACACATGTAGACAGACACATAGAGGATGATCTCGTCTATTGTTTCACAATGGGGGAAAAAAACCTCAGTAAACAGAACACAGAGATCAGGAAAAGAAAAAGGCAGAAAAACAACAATCAGAGCAGCTTAACTTTCTGTATTCTACAGGCAAAAATAAATAAATTAAAAATAAAAACGCCTTAAAGACATTAGTCACTGCAGTGACCAAAACTTGAGAAAATACTGAAAAATCAGAAAGCATGCAATACAACGCCACCTCAGAATTTTACTACAGTAAACCCTCCATATGTGTGGATTTACTAACCCTACCTTGGAAATATTTGGGGAAAAAGGAAGTCCCGTTGCTGCAGAGGTCTGTACTGCATAATTGCTGGTTGCATCTGCTCTGAACATGCACAGGCATTTTTCCTCATCGTTATTCCCTAAACAACATAGTAGAACAACTCTCTGCACAACTTTTACATTGATTTAGGTGTTGTAAGTATTCTAGAGGTGATCTGATGTATAGAGGGGATGTGTGCAGGTCAGAGGCAAGCAAATAGAACGTTCCATACAAGCGACTTGAACATCCCTGGATTTTGGTATCATGGGGCCCTGGACCAATCCTCAAGGATACTGAGGGACAACTATGTTTACTCCAATCTTAAATTGCAACACAGAAATAAACTCCTACCAGGGCCTTCCATCTAGCAGATATCTAACAAATACCTGCAGAAACGAACCACAATAGCCAAGGATCAAGTGGCGGCTCTGAGTCCTGGTGTCTAGAATCATGAAGACTCGAGAACCCTAAAGTGACACGAAGAACCAAGCTTTAGGCCTATGAGTCAGGTTTGAGGGTGAGAGGCTGTCATTTGTATTCTTCAGTGTCACTATTTTCTTTAGGGCATCTTGTCACTATCCTGGGATATTAAAATAAATGTTGTAATAAACATTCCTTTACCAACTGTAGTGGCACATCAATTAAAAAAAACTAAAAAATAAAAACAACATTCCTTTTGTTGTTGCCATATCTTGTAAAGTCTGCTTAAAGTATGCTGTCCAGCAATAAATACCTAGACTGACAGAGATTTATGTATGTGTGTATATACACACATACACACAAATACATAAAAATTCAATACAAGGTGTAAATATGCACATGTGAATATATATTATAAACGACAAATATATCTCATAAAATCTAACTTCTGTATCTCAGAACCAACTCAGAACTGACTCTAAAAACAGTGAAGGGGTGAGGAAGATTCAGAGAGGGTACAACTCTATGGCAATCCTACACGTGAAAACATAGCTTTCTACAGTTTTTTAATTTATTGGAAAAATTAAGAATTCATTTTATAAAGTCCATCAATAGACCAACCAAGTAGGAAATGATATTGATAAGAACAAACTGAATGAATTTTAAAATAGAGATTAATAAAATATAAGTAGTAACAATTCAAGATATTGAAAAGATTCCTTCAATACACAACATTTTTTCATGAAAATCAATCATGGGGGGGTGGGAGGGGGCAGAGAGGAGGAAAACTCTCAGCCAAATAGTCTTTTATTACAAATGTATTCTCCTGTTTGTAAACAGTGAGCTTTACTGCTCGTGACTTGGTAAGCCAAATAATATTAACATGAAAAGAAAGGGTTAAATTCTCACATCTCAGTGCAGAAAGAACATGGTCTGTTTGGTTTTAGAGTAAATATTAAAATAGCTGTCACCAAGAGAGAAAATAAGAGGGCTCATGATTACGCACAAGATAGGCAAGGTCCTGAGTAGCACTTCCTGATTTTGGCAAAAATCAAAGCAAAATGGAATTGTCCCTTGACATCTTCCCTCATGTTCTGGTGCTCAAAAAAATTTCCCAGTAGCGTCAGGCCTCAAGGGAAGACTGCAAAATAAAACTGAGTCCTTTCCACTGACCTGAATCTTGATGAGTCCTACATCACTGTATCCTTCCGAAAAACAAAAACCTCAAGGAAAGTAGGGCAAATCTCTTCCTTTCTGTGACAGGTAATAGCCTTCCATTACTCACTCTTATCATTCCCAAATTAAAAAATTGAAATAAACAAAATAAAAACTATAATCTGGGCTATTTGCAGAAAAACCTATAGTGATGGAACAAAATGCACACACGCACACACACACACACACACACACACAAAATCAACGGTGCTCGGAAAGCTGCAGGGCGGAATTCTATAATAAAGCCGAAGTTCTCCATGGAGGAAATTAATATGCTAGTAACTCCAGCTGAATATCTGCCGGGAAAATTAAGAAGCAAAGACTAAATAAGAAAGCACCGAATTACCCTGGCAAAATGCTAATCCCGCATTTCCGAACCATTTTCGCACTTTCAGGTGAAAGTTCAAAGGAAAGCAGCCTTCACCTACAGCTGCAAAGAGGAAAGAGGTGAGGTGGCCTCACAATGCTTGAGAAAGAGAAAGGCTAGAGTGTTGCTTCCTGTTAACGACCACAACTTCGGCCACACCACTGGTCATAAAGCATAAGATACAGCACAGGATCAAATTGCGGCCCTCTGTTAATTTCTGACAGGGTAGAGGAAACACCAATTTTATCAAACCCTAGGAGCACAGCAAAAACCTCACGCCTAACACTCAGCTCCACCTAGGGCATATACTTACCAACTTCATGTACCATTTCCACTTTCTCAATATACAGGTGCTCCTACAACACAGCCCCTCTTCTCCAGGATGCAACCCCCTAGCCAATGCCGGTAAAGGGGGTTTTCATATTCCGCAGGAGGAGATGTGGCTTAAGGGAAATACTGAAGCTTCGATCTGTGTCTTTTATTTGGTTTCTGTTTTTTAGACTTGTAATACACAAAAAATATTACTACAGTGTAATATGTTTGTAACATGTATTTAAAATATGTACAGTGTACAGGTGTCCCCAAGTTTTTTGGAATGCCAGGGCTAATTGGTTTTTTTAAAAAAAGGAAGAATAACTACTCCACCATACAGGCAGGCCTCTACATACTAGTTTCTGCTGAGGGCAGTGAATGTGAAATCCGGTCATAAACAGAATTCTCATCACCCTTGTGCATTCCATTCTAAACCCTGCACCATACTGTTATAAACATCATTGCATTTTGACTTACCACAACCCTATGCCATAGCAGGTAGATGGGGGTGCAATCTCAGTTTTTCCACAGCTAAGAAAACCAAGAACTGGAAAGAACCATCTGGCGCTGACTGCTGCTTCAGCCCTCTTTCCCAGGCTGCCCCTCCCTGCTCCACTTCATCTGCTGCAGGAGGTCTGTTTCCTTGAGATAAAAAGTCATACCTCCCCGCAGTGAGGATCCTTCAAGTGGTGGAAAAAAACAAGATACACTCTTCATGAAATGACAATTTGGTAATGAGCCCTTTCCTCAGAGACTTTCGCAACACACCCATTCGTCTAGCCAGATTGAAAACTGGGCCAGTCACTTGGAAGAATGACAATTTAGGTAGAGAGAAAAATCAATGACCTACTAAAGAAAAATGCACACTTGGAATGCCTCAGGTGGGACACACTTCTACTCACTGCCTACAAATACCTCGTGTCAGGTCAATGCCAACGAAAGAAGGTCTGTCTCCACTCATCCCCTTCTTGTTTGTGTTTGAAACTAAGGCAAAGCTGAGGGACAAGAGGCAAGGAAGAATCTTGAAGCTGACCTTAGGACCATTCAGAGTATGTTTGTGTGTGTGAGACACACACGTACATCTTTCTGTAGAAAAACCTACCAAAAATTACTTAAAAGCTGAAAACCTGTTCAAGAACGAGAAAATTCTTTATCTTTTAATGCATGAATTGTGCTTAGGACTTCTATTTAAAAGACCTGCCTTACTACTTTTTTAGTACCTATCAATTTCTTCCCAAATTCAGGAAGTTATTCAAATCCATTTAGCATCCAAGCTCATTTGCCCTTAATTACATTTCTAATAAAAAATTCTGATGTGCCCTATTCTCATTGTACACAAAACCACATAAACAAGTTTATCAAACCAAGCAGCTTCCCAACATGAGATTTATTATGCCCATGAAAGACTAAATGAAAGCATTTTCCCCCATAAACACCACATATTCTTTCTGCGCAGAAAGGAACATACAATATTTTTTGTTAATTTCATTGCAGTAAACATGTCAAACTATCAAAATTAAGAATAAAGAGGCTATTTAGAAGTAACTCAAAGTTACCATACATCACATAAGCCTTGAGTCCTAATGCTTTAAACAGTCATACACGTTGTACTTAGTCTTGAAAGAGTAGAGAATATCAATGTCCACAGGACAAAGATTTCTTTCGATTGTCTTCTTTTCAAAGAGTGGTTTAGTGACCATGCCAGACACGGATCTCAGAGGTTCTGTTTCAAAAAGTGGCCTTGTAACCAGCTCTCCAAAGTGATCACTGGTGGGGTCTTGGACTTGCAAGAACTTCAGTTAATGCTTCCATAAGATAAGAATGGCGAAGGGCACTATCGTTGGTGAAAGTGGTCTGTCTTGTAAGGCACTCCTGATCCTTCCCTCAGCCAAGCACCAGGTAGGTCAACAGAACTCTCAGATAAAATCCACGCACAATGTCTATCATATAAAGCCTGTAATAAATTCTGGGAGCTGTATTTACCAAGGCATGCATGAGATCCACAACATTTTTCCTTAATGTTCAATTAGTTTCATCAAACAGTAATAACAATATTGTAAATATTTCCTAAACTTGGAGGTGGTTTAACCTGCCCTCTCTTTTACAGGACTCTTACCATTCCTTTACTCAGTGTTCACAGTTCACAGTGTTAATGTGGGCAGGGAGATGATCTACTTTTAGGACCCCAGAGTTGAGGACTAAAGTAGCTTCAGGTCCTAAGGAACATCCAGCCATCATTAAGAAACACTGAAGCATTAAGGTCAAAAATTCAATTCTTCACTGCTTATTTACATTAATGATGTGATTGCTACATATTTCTAGGTAAATAGAAATGTTAAGAGGCTTCTCTCTGGGAATGGGGGGTCTCATACTAGTTGTTCGAGACCACCAACGTTGTCTATGGAGAGGGCGCTGCTTTCTAAGCACACAATTGCAAACAGCAACTGGTTGAAGTCCTAATTAGCATTAGACAGGCCCCAGAGCGAACAGCAAGATGACAAGGGTCACTAGACTAAAGAAGAGGTCCAGCTACCCAGTCCCACAGGACAATGCCCAAGATACCCATGCAAATTAGGGAAGCAGCCCAGGCATGTAGGGGATGAGCAGAGGCACGGAGACCTCCAGCCCTCCCCTTCCACATTCCTCTTCTAAAAAAATACAGAACGAAAAACAAAAGAAAAGAAATCCAAATGGCCCGCTTCTTCAGTGCAATGTGATTCCTAATTAGTAATCTCTCTGTCCTGGAGAAACAACAAATAAAAGGCAGCTAAGAATATAGCAACAGCAACCAAGAAGAATTACAAAATACAATTAGTGTCTGTGTTAAGATGGGCGGTGGTTTTCTCCCCCAACATCCCAGTGTTCCCACCACAAAGAGGAAATTTTGTACTACCAACTGCCGATTTGATTTTTTTTCCTGTTGAAAAAAATAATAAAGAACAAATTCCACACACACACACACACACACACACACACACTCTCTCTCTATTCAAGTGTGACAAAGAACCCCTTTCTCAAAATGTACGATAGGACTATAGGTTTTTCCATTCAAGCCATAAAAACCCTTCCCTCTTCAAATTCCTGCAAGATAACTGCAGAAATTTGATTTGGAAAAGCTGGAAAGCGAGATGTTCAGCATTTGGAACCCTATTACCTTTTATCTGACCATCAACCGTAATCCACTGCCCTGTTTCGATTCGGGTGTTTTGTTTTTTTAACCCTGCTTTTGTTCCTATCCAACCTGGGAAAAATTTTCAGCTGCTCTGAATGACAAGGGACTTTGTATCAGCAATCAAGTTATTTAAAGTCAGAAAATATTTATTATTACAAAGGCAATTCTTTCCCAAAGTGACTCAAAAAGAAATCACGGTTCAGAAAACTCAAAATAAAATCCAACATTCATTATTCGAGCCCTACTTTCTAAAACTGAAAGTGGTCTTTGTTACAAAAACAGGAGAGACATAACTCCATTAAGAAACCCTTCCTCCAACTGGACAGCAAGTTAACAAGTGTTTGCAGCCATACAGCCCATTAGGTCTACTTAAAAAAAAAAAAAATTCTTTTAAAGCCAACCCTCTTACATGTTGAGAAATCAATACTTAAAAAGGAAGAAAAACAGAACATTTAAATATGCAAGTACATTTTATATCCCATGTAGTCTTCAAGATTTACCTCTGAGAACACAAATACATGACCACAAACCTGAAAATATTAGTTCAAGTTCATCATGGGACAAACAATACGTTGTTGTTTACATTCCTGAGAGACTTTTTCAAAGCACCTTTCCCAGTCATTCTCAGTCATTCCATTTGACAGGTAAGGAGTGTGAAAACTAAGTTTGTGAACTTCTTTTACATGACACTACTTAGGTTCTTATGTATTTACATTACAAGGTGTCCGTATAATACTTAGAATTTATGTCACGTGCTCAATAATATCTGCATAATACAGACATTCCATAAGAAGAGGGGTGACAGCTGTCACAAAGCAGCACTCCGCCTGATATTTTAGGGAAATTACTTCAAAGCCACCTACCTCATATTTCTCACAAACGGGAAAAAAGAAATGAAGTATTTTACTGCTCTTTTAACCCAGAGAAAATTCCTTTTCACAGGTGTTAGAATGGTCAGTTATACTCATTAGATCAATGAAAATGAGCAAGACGATCTCATTCAGAGTCAATTACCAAGGCACACACGTAAGTAGCAGTTCTGCGTTAAATACTTCACAGAAAGGTTTAAAAAGCAGATACTGGTTAAGTATGTACAGTTGACCTCTGAACAACAAAGGTTTGAACTGTACGGGTCCACTTATACGTGTCTTTTCTGTTTTTCAATAAATACTGGAAATGTATTTTCTCTTCCTCATGACGTTCTTAGTCACATTTTCTTTTCTCTAGCTTACTTTATTGCAAGAACGCGGTATATAATACATGTAGCGCACAAAACGGGCTAATCGACTGCTTATGCTACCAGCATGGCTTCCTGTCAACAATAGGCCTGAGTTAAGTTTTGGGGGAGTCGAAAGTTGTAAGCAGATTTTCAATTGCCAGGGGCCCCTGACTGCATGTTCAAGGGTCGACAGTACCGTGTTTCGCTCCATTTAGTAACGATCTTACACTGGGTATGGCTGTGCTAAGAGACAAAGAGGAAAATCTGAGCAGATAATTAGTAAAAATAACCTTTCCTGTAAATAAATATTTACAAATAAATGGTACAGAAAATAACCTACAAAACATCCATCTTTAAAGGAACAACCCCCACTGTGAAAGTAGAAATCTAATGAGCGAGATTCCATTAATGTTAGAATTAGGACATGTGACATCATAACATGGCTCTTTGGTTTAATTGCTCCGCTAAATGAAACTGCTGCAATGCCCATCTATGATCACATCTTTACTTTCTTGATCACAGTATAACCTATGCCCGCGAGTATATACTTTCTGAATAACAGAGATATTAATCATAAGCTTATCCGGGTAGTTTTTACAATGCACAGCTGTGCCCTGAATATCAAGTTTCTAAACTATAACAAATGTGAGTTACATGTGAAAGGCTTATCATATGAAACATTCTCATTTGCTGTGTTCTCTGAGTGTCTGCATTAGATTAATGTATTTAATAGATCCTATTTGATACTTAACATTTCAGGCTGAAATCCCCCAGTATTTTCCCATTGGCAAGGTTACAATAAGCCCATCAGTATCTGGCCTTTGCCAATCTTTCCCAGCTCGGCAGCTATCACTACCGACTTCATCACCCAGCTCTGCAACCATTTCAGACTTCCTTGCCCTTCCTTCTGTACCACGATGTTAGGATTCTTCACCTCGTTCATGTATGCTCTCTGTCTGGAATGTCCTCTGCAGCCACACTTGTTTGCTCAGAGAGCTACTCAGCCTTGAAGTGTCAGGCTATGCAAGAATTCCCGAATGATTGACAACCACAATAATAGGAACTCTCCAGTTTAATACTTACCAAATCTTATTTCCAACTTCTTCAGAAGGATAAAGCTAAAGAAGAGAGAATATTTTGGACAGACCTAGAATGCTCAATATTTAACAATGTACTCACCATAGCTCTCTAGGAATGGCTGGGCAATAATGAAAGATTTTAAGATACCATTTTTGCTCTTAAGTTATGTAGAATAGTGTTGGGATGGTAAGACTATTATACATAAAATGAGTAGAAGACACAAACAAAATCCAACCAAAAGCAAGAAACTGGAATTACAATGATGAAGATTTATATATTATTTTATAATTTATCAAATAATTTCCATCTAGTACCAAGCTTAATCCTTGTATTTAGGTGAAGAAGTGATGTATATTATATCCAATTTATTAGAAATAAAGTTGAGTCCCACCCCAGGCCATACAATTCTTCCCAATGATGGACCTGGGACACCCCTGTAAACTCGTTATCACTGCACTTCCTCTTATGGACAACCCCCACAGAGAAAGCAGCCTTGACATAAGTTTTAAAGAATGGAAAGGGTCTGGATAGGGAGAAAGGGAGAAAATAGCTGTTACCATTGGAAAACAATGGAAAGAGTACAAACATCAACAATTCAAGAGACTGAGAAAAGATGGATATGTAGGAGCAAAACGTTCAGCTGGGGAGTGGGAAATGGATGCAATTTGTGAGGAGATGCAAATCCAAGAAAAGGCATTTGGAATGAGACAGTATATAAAAATTTGCAACTGCCAGTTTGTGAGCAAGGAAACATCAAAGAACTTAAGAAACGTATTTTAAATAATACTTTCCAGAACATTTTATTGGAAAATCCTCAGTAGGATTCAATATCAGATTAACAGTTTAGCAGCTGAAGAAACTTGGACTGGGACACACAAGAGTGGAACATTCTGAATCCTTTGTAAAGATGGCCACAAAACAAAAAATGAATGCATCCTCTAAAGATTTCTTTTAGAAAACACACAGAATGGAAAGAGGAAATCATTCCCAGTATATTTCACTTTGGTTCCTTTGTTTCACTGCCTTGCTGTAAAAAAAAAAAAATGGTTTAAACAGAAAAATATATTTCACCTAAGTCGATAACCAACCAGCTGGTACGTTGATTGCTACAAGTAGGAGAGCCCCAAGTGACCCTTTCCCAGGAAAATACAAGTTCATGTGTGTTGTTCTGGTATAGTTATTAATTATGTCCCCTTTCACTCTCAAAAATACTCTGGATTGGACGATGAATGATAAAGGCATTCTAGCTGTAACACACTACAGTGTACACAGCACCCTGTGTGTTCTCAGCGCCGTCCCGTCACACAGCCCGGAGGGGAGGCATGCTCACTGATCCGCCAAACACGGCACCCCTTCACCGCACCACACAGAGGAGCAACACAGAGGAACAGAGGACCACGAAGATCAAAGCATGCTGGCTGGCTCCTACTCTCAAGGAAGTTTAAGGCATACTTTTTAAAGCTTATTTAACATGACACACATTTGTCCAGCAGATTTTTGTGTCCAAATTAAATCCCCAGCAGGAAATGAACAAAACTTAAATGTGCAGGTGATTCCCAACCCAGCACACACCCAGAGTGGAAACAGGATGCTGGACTACCACTCCCTGGGGACCAGTCACAGTACCTTGCCATCTGGTAATGCCCAGAACCATCAGGAAAGGCCCTCACTGGCATTTTTCTCTGTTCCACGCCATCTTATGTTGTGTGTGTGTGTGTGTGTGTGTGTGTGTTTAAGATCTAAATATAAAGGCACTATTGGAAATGCTAACATGAATAAGCCAAGATATCCCTAACATACATTAGCTAATACTGATATTTATGTATCACTGGAAATTCAATAACAGTTGCTTCAATTCAGTGGGATACTCCATACATACACATGCTTCTCTTGGTAAAACCAGAAATTCAGTTTTATGCACATACACACAGACATCCCATTTCTAGGTTTTCCTTCATTATGTTTCCTCTTCAAAGGAAAAAACACAACCCTCTCAAAAAATGAAAATCTGCCAAGCCTTCAACTAGAGACTACAGAAACTGAAAGATTATAAATGTGTCAAAGAAAAGTCAAACCAAGCCTACAAGGAACACAAGCTGGATTTTGTTTCCTTCTACTAGATACGACTCGGTACATTTACATTCTCTACCACAGTGCTATTGAGAAAGGAAGAAATATGAGCATCATTATATATCACAGGCTTTTATTGCTGCTAGAGATGAAGGCTGGCCTCAAGCTGGACATTTTTATTCTCCAGTAAAAATATTTTTCTTTTGGAGATTGGGAAAAAGTTTCAGTGACCGTTATTAGTTACCTCGAATGCCATGGACTTCAGGAGGCCAAAGTGAGACAGCATTCCCTCGCAGGCCCTCTCTTCACTTTCCCTTCCTTCCTCTGCCCTCACGGAGTGGACTCCCACAGAGTGGACTCCCACAGGCCCTGCCCATGCCTCCTGGGCATGGGGATCCTGCTTCCACCTGTTTGTTTAGTGTGGGCCCTACAAAATAGGCCGCGCCTGCTGTAATTTTTTCCTTGTGATTAATTTAAGATATTTTTATTAGCGCAAGATAAACCCTAAAATAAAGTCCTGTTTTCTAGTGGCATTTTGGTGTCAGTGTTACCAAGGTCAAGAGTCACACTTTATTTGAAAGGTGGATGGAAATCCTGCAGTTAGTTTGTGGCAGAGCAACTCTCTCCCTCACATACTCTTCCTCTCCTTCGAACAGAGGGGAACGTGCTGCCCGAGCAGAGGACACCAATACTCAAAGACTGTTCCTCAGTCCCCCTGCTAGCTAGCTACAGCCAGACAATGAAATTCCAGCAAATGGGACCCAGCAGAATTGACAAGGGCAACTTCCAGGTCCTGCCCTTGAAGGAACATGGGTGTCACCCACTTCCTGCTTCCTGGCACTGCACAGGGTGAGGACAGAATGCTGGGTTCGTGGCAGCCATCTGAGACATAAGAGGAAGGCCCAGACTGGAGGGTTTTTTTTTTGAGGAAATCCTGCTCTTCAAGAAGCTCTGTCTGCCCTAGCAAGGAATTTTTATGTGAAAGACAAATAAACTTCTATTACATTGAGGCCATTGTTATTTTGGGGTGTTTTTCCATAGCATAAGCCTATAAATTAATGAATAAATCTATTTCTTCCCTTTGTTTCTCTTTATTGGTCTCGATTTCTTAAATAAAAGAAGCATGGGAAAAAGTTAAACAGACCCTGGATGAAAGAGGTATCCTTCCTAACCACAGGCATGGCAATTCTTTCATTTTAAAAAAAATAAATTTACATAGCTTGCAACGCACGATGGATTACTCTTTCCATTCTGGCACAGAAAAATCTTCCTCAAGATTCTTATCTCTAAAACCACCAGGAAAAAAAAGGTAACATCTGCTTTGAGACAATGGCAGGGGACGGTCTCCAGGGGCTACTTTAGGACTCAAGCATTAATATCCTGGCTAAAGAAATATCCCTCCTCATTTTGCTGCAGACAAATTACATGCTAGACAAATTTTCTTTGGTCCTCAGGATATAAGCCACTACCTACGAAACTCCAACAGTCCAGACAATATTAATTATTTATCACAAATCAACAGATATTTCATCACAAACTGCAATACAATCAAAAGAACATTAGGTTGAGCAGTAACAAATCACTGTCAAGCTTATGACTGTATATAATTCGAAACGAGACTCTAAAACTGCCAAAAAGACATAGAAGCTGGTAGTCCCTGGTGACAACCAATATAACTAACCCAGAAGTAACTGTGAAGAGAAGTGAGGGGGGAGAGAGTTTAGATACAGCAAGGCCATATATAATAATACTTCCACCTCAGCTCCATTTTCCCATCAAAAACTAAATAAATAAACCCACGGCACACACATTATATGAGGGAAAAATAAAATATAAACTACATATACATCAAAATAGCAAACCACAATTAAAAACAAAAAACAGCTTCTTTCAAATCTTTGTCAATAAAAAAAAAAAATACAAGAACAATTTCTAAAGGAATTAGTAATTATCCTGCCTCTATCTTCTATGCCTGGGAAAGAGATATCTCTGGCTACACCAACACTGGCTGCCGGTTGATATCAACAGCTGAATAATTCCACAGGTCATTAATGAAAACAAGGAGCCAGGATAGAATCTGAATAGTTGTAAAACTCCAGAATTTCTTGGGAAATTAGCCTTATCTTGCTTAGCTTTCGATATGGGCGGGGGAAGAGGGAGTTAAATGTATCGGGCATTTAGAAGTAAGACAGAAATTACTCTAAGTTAACTATTCACCGTATACCTTAAGAGAAGTCACAACTTTTCTACCTCCTGCATGACGCAAACTACTTCCTTCCCATGTCTACCATCAGTAGACAAGAGAAAGTTTGGCAATGACAGACATGTTCTGCACTTGACAACCACCAGTCAAGACAGTTTACAAGCTCTGGAAATGTGGCTAGTGCAAGTGAGGAATGGATTCCTTATTTTATTTTATTTTATTTTATTTTATTTTATTTTAATTAAGTTCACTTTAATCGTCACGTGTGGCTAGCTATCATATTGGATCACACAGGTCTAGAAGGTGCTCCACTTCCACCATCTGTAGTCTCCACACAAATGCTATCTCCTCTACGAAACATTTCCAGATCCTACAGCCTAGAAGTCAGACCTCTTTTCTCTGGTATGCCACAGCAATTTAACTATACAAAGAAAAGTTGCATGGCATTAGGTCAAGTGAATATGGTAAAAATGTAGTTTAATCAAAATTAGTCTTAATATTATCTTATAAAGAAGATCAGTAATTTCTAAGTTGAGTCTAGCCAACTTTTCTCCCAAGTCAGAAACAAATTCCTATTTATTCACTGAGACACCAAGTGCGGTAGTGGATTTGGCCATGATGTAAGAAAAATTCACATCTAAATGTCTAACGCACAGCAGTAGAAGGAGCGGCACAAGATAAGTGAGATCAACAGCGGGAAAGGAAGAAGATGCAACTACAACCCGATCGCACTGATTCCGATGCAAACCTGGATGCTGAATAGGTGGGACCCACACAACGGACGGCACCTTCCTCTTTCCTTCTGTACTCTGCCCCCTTTCCAAACTTACCTCACTTTCCCCCTCAACTACCTACTTCCTTTCCAACCATCCTGTCTTTTACAACCTTCCTACACATTTCAATTCACGTGAACTAACTGGCAGGTATGAAGAAATTCCACTAAAATAGCACTTAACCACTTTCTATTATTGTTCCTTTTTATTTATGCCAAACATCTCTGTCCTACTCAATTGTTTACCGTTGTCTTACCCATTCATCAATTCAATTTGTATTGTTGCCAAAGGCAAAAGCATTGCATTTAAGCTATACCACTTCCTCTCCTCATCATATAATAAGATTAAGTTTGAAAACAAGCATACAAACTCAAGAGCCCTCAGTGACCCAAAAGGTTTAAAATCAGTCAAGAAATCAATCAACCAATACAGGCGGCCTAATGTACGGCGACCACGACTCAGTTCCTGCTGCTGATGTGACGGCGTGGCATGGGGCCATGCTAGCCAGCTCTTTCAAGCTTTCAAGGGAAGCCAGAAATTCAGGTTTTTATTTGAAACCCAATTTATAAATGTTTAACTTATTCAATTAAAAGGAAAATAAAAGATATGGAATGTATCAAGCAGATGTCCTCTTGCAAGATCCTGCAGAGGGATTTCTGACCTCCGCCCTACAGGATCAGTGCTGCAGACATGTCTTAGACTCCACCCGCCTCTACCATACACCCAGCTAGGAACACTCTGGTGCACACACATTTGCGGCCCTTGCTCTGGAACAAGTTATACTTTGACAGAGTAGACAGATAATGGAAAGAAAACAAATTAATAAGGTAATTTTAGATAATCATCAGGGTTGCATCCAAAGCAAGCAGAGTGAGTAGAGAGAAAGACTCATTTAGATTAAGTGCTTAGGGGCAAATCAATGTCACCCTTGGTTTTTCTTACACAAATGAAAAAAATGACCTCAGTGGAAGAAGGCTCAGGGGTGGCTATTTTAGAGGTAAGTGGTTGTATTTACCATATTTACCTTGCTTTGTGGATCAACACATCCTCTTTGTAGGCTAGACTGTATGGAAGAACACCTCTGAACACTGAACCCTCACACAGAAAAGGTGTTGAACTAAACTAGAGAGGTCAGTTCTTTCAATATTCTGTAATAAAGTGAAATGTACCTGAAAATCTGAAACCCTAAATCTCTCAGATATCCTTATAAACCATTGGCCAAGAGGTACTAGAAGCAAGTTAATTCATCAACTGCATGTGTTTAAGAAATTTCATTGCCTAATCATTTACTACAGCTATATTAAGTGGGACACTAATACTTAAGTTTAAGTATTATAAATACTTAAGTTTTAAGTATTATATTACACACTGGAAAGTTTATTATTTCCTAGGCAAACTCAAGTAAAAGTCATAACTTGACTTGCAGTTAGGCATTTTATTAAGGGTATAATAATAAATTGCTCAAGGATACTTAAATTCTAATGGGATTCACATCCACACACAAAATTAAATTCTAGTAGTAGAATTTTATACTCAGGGTAACATATATATTTTTCAATAAGAAGTCAAAATATAGGCATCTTGGTCCTCCAGGTTTTAAGAGAACTATATTAAAAGAAAACAAACTCAGATAACCATGAAAAATAAGTGTTTTCTTGTATCACTTCTCACATTTATGTTCCAGAAACATATAGGAAAGATGATGGCTTGAACATATATGCGGCTTCTAGGCCCTCATCATCATTGCTCAGCAGTTGCTCTTAACCTCTACCTGTCACACTGCTATGACAGTAATACTGCCAGCCTCTCAGAGCCCTCAGTGGTCCTCCAGAGAGAAAAAGAGACCCGCAGGACGGTGGCCCAGGGGCTTAGCTGGGCAGGGCTGTCTCAGGCCCTCCCTGGCACTCTGGGATCGAACTGCTTGCGGAGATTACATATTTTGGTATGTTCTCCAGGCCTCACCACAGCTAGGCCGACTCTGCCCTTGGAAGAGAAGGTCTCTGATTGCCCATGCTGCTGGTGGCTGGATGTGTAAGTCTTATTAGGAAAAAGTATTAGCATTCCCAATCATCACAATCTATGCCACATTCAAACCAGCTTTATCAGTAACCGAAGACAGAGTTATCTCCATCTGATTCCTGTACTCTCTTTCTCACTTGGTTCTGATCCTAGATACACACACATAAAAACTATAGCCCCCAGAACTTCTACCGTAACGACCAATAAATACACAACCAGAGAAAACCCTGCATCAACACTACAAACTAAGGAAGCACACCTATCAAGATGCCAGAAACTAAGGAATTTCCTGGATATACTACACATGTAACCTAATTAAAAAGACATTAAGGCCCTAAAAAACTGGCCACCTTACCAGAAAAATTATACAGTATTTTAGGCAGTAAACAAAACGTGTTTGGCAGAGTTCCACCAGCGCATGTTAACGTGCAGGGCGGGGAGCTGGAAGTGTGGACAGGCCAGGGGAGAGACCAGGCGCACACTACTCAGCGTAATTCAGAGCAGCTGTGCTAGAAGGCCCACACAGCCTCCACAGCTCACAAAAAACAAGTGTGCTGGGGCCTTTTCCTTCTATAAAAAGCTGAAGTACCAGAAAGGGGGTTAGAGACAGCCATAGCACAAACCTGGCACTGAGTTCAAAGCAAAAACGCTGACATTAAGTGTGAACTCTGGCACAACAGGCACACTGAGTGGCAGAGGGAAGGACAGCAGACACAAAAGGCTTCTTCTGGACTTTGCAGAGTTCCAACTTCCTCTCTGCTTCCCCCTGTACCTTCTAGGATCTCGACATGTCCTGACCTGTACAGCTGATTTTTATCAACTAGCACCCCGGCACAAGTTCTGTGAGAAGAACCCTCTCAGTAATCCTGCAAGACAGGCGGGCAAACTCTAGCTCTGAACAGCCCTCTTCACCTGCAAAGCTGACTTAGGAAAAAAATTATACATGAAGCAATTTGAAAACACACAATAATATGAAGAAAAGCCTGTTCTTGAAAAATTATTAAACTCACTGTTGTATTCTCAGAACTTGAGAAAATGTGGCTTCTGGGAAGCAAGATACTTGAGAATAGATGAAGTTTTTTTGTAAAGAACAAGGAAGGAACAGCTGAGGAAGGAGCACTATTTAAACGTAGCTGCTGGGTTGCTTTAGGAAATCACTGGGTTTCTTTACTGAAAATGCAAATTCAATAGCAGAATTTAAATCCTCACAAGAAGAAATAAACAGTAGAATCAGTAAGTAGAAAACAAACTTTCTCCATCCCCCCTCCAAAAAAAGACATAGAAAACTCAGATGAAGAAGAAAGAAAAGCTGGGTGTAGAGTAGAAAGAACAGATATCAATCTGTAGTTAATCTTACAAGGGACAAAAAAAATGCAAAGGGTGAAAATATCAAACATTTGCTGGGAAGAAACTTCTGCAAGCTAATAAAAAACTGAAGGGCAGGACCAGGTAATACTCAAGCAAAAGACTGACCCAAGTCTATCCATATTCTCGTTCTTCTTTGAAGTGTAAGAATTTTAAAATTCCTAAAATCATCAGGACAGAAAATTTAAAAATCACACACAAAAAAGAGAGAACATCAGACTGGCTTCAAACTTTCCCAGAAGCCAAAGAAGCAATATTGTCGCTCAGTAACATACTCTGACAAGCAGTTCCTTCATGAGGAAAACAGCAAACAGTGGCAGATATGCAAGGGTCCCTACATGTTTGCATGTAAAGACAACATGCACACACATGCAGAGCCAATATAAACATGAAATAAAGAAGTAGCTACTATAAATGCAGTCCCAAAAAAGGAGAAATGTGAAAGGCACGAGTAATTTCTAAAAAAAAAAATGAATCAATGAAAACATAAAAACAGCAATAATAATGTGCCAAAAGAGTAATAAAAGGAAGTAAAACAGAGTAAATATTGTCAATTGTAAAAGAGGATATTGCTGTCTTTTTATGAATAAATTGATAGAAAAATATATATTCATGTTCTTTAAAAACTTAAGGTAAATATTCCTGGAAAAAGATGCATTCTTCTCAAATAACTTAAAAAAAACAAATCCATCTATAGCATCCAACTACATGAGAGAAAAAGATACAAATATGTCAGTCAACACAATACATGTGATTTATACTCCTGTACTTAAAGACAGTATCTTAGAATTAAAAGAAAATACAAATGAAGATACAGAGATAGAATATACTGGTGTGTGTGTACGGAGGACGGGAAAGGGGAAGGAGACACACATACATGCAATCTATTCTGTGAACAATGCTAAGGACTGTGTCAAGAGTGTAATTCGGTAGGAAATATTGAAATTTATTCTTTTTCCTATTTAAACAGACAAAAGAAATAGGTACACAAACAATTTGAATATTACAACTAACAAGTTTGCTTTAATGAATATATTCAAGGTGAGATTTACAGTTATGAGTATGTAAAACATTTTATTCTTGTATTATTATTTATTAATCATTGTATTATACATACGAACAACTGTAAACCTACTTTCACCCCACCCAGTATTAAGTTCTACACTCTCAAAAACGTACACCTTTCATTGATAGGGAGTACTTTTAAAAATAGATATACGAGGCTTCCAGCCAAGATGGAGGCATAGCTAGCACACTGTGCCTCCTTGCACAACTAAAAGAAGGACAACAACAAATTTAAAAATAGAAAACAACCAGAACTGACAGAAAATTGAACTGTAAGGAAGTCCAACAACCAAGGAGTTAAAGAAGGAACACTCACCCAAACCGGTAGGAGGGGCGGAGATGGGCAGCTGGGCGGAGAGGACTTGTGGCAAGGCGCGGCTGGTGGACCAGGCAAGGTGGCAACTGGCGGACTGGGTTGTCCCACACTCACGTGCGGATAAACCAGGAGGAACAACTGGGGAGAAAGACAGACCCCGCAACCCAGGGTTCCAGCGCCGGGAAATAAAGCCTCAAAGCCTCCGATTAGAAACACCTGTGGGGGTTGAGGCAGCGGCAGTGGGAGAAACTCCCAGCCTTACAGGAGAGCTCATTGGAGAGACCCACAGGGTCCAGAACGTACACAAGCCCATCCACCCAGGAATCAGTACCAGAAGGGCCCAATTTGATTGTGGGTAGTGGGGGAAGTGACTGAAAACCGGCAGAGAGTGGAGCAAGCGGCATTGTTCCCTCTTGGACCCCTCCCCCACATACAGCATCACAACGCAGCAACGTGGGTTGCCCCGCCCTGGTGAACAACTAAGGCTCCACCCCTTACTTCGTAACAGGTGCACCAAGACAAAAAAAAATGGCCTAAAGGAAAGAACAGATCAAAGATCCAGAAAAAATACAACTAAGCGACGAAGAGATAGCCAATCTATCAGATGCACAGTTCAAAACACTGGTAATCAGGAGGCTCACAGAATTGGGTGAATATGGTTGAAAATTAGATGAACAAATGAAGGCTATGAAAAGCGAAATAAAGGAAAATGTACAGGGAACCAAAGTGATGGGAAGGAAACCAGGATTTAAATCAATGGTGTGGACCAGAAGGAAGAAACATTCAACCAGAACACAATGAAGAAACAAGAATTCGAAAAAATGAGGAGATGCTTAGGAACCTCCAGGATGTCTTTAAACATTACAACATCCAAATCATAGGGGTGCCAGAGGGAGAAGAGGAAGACCAAGAAATTGAAAACTTATTTGAACAAGTAATGAAGGAGAACTTCCCGACCCGGCAAAGGAAATAGACTTCCAGGGAGTCCAGGAAGCTCAGAGAGTCCCAAAGAAGTTGGACCCAAGGAGGAACACACCAAGGCACATCATCATTACATTACCCA